>CM041780.1:119235913-119523065 GCA_023374045.1 Limonium bicolor
GGTTTCTCTACCGTATCATCCACAGACAAACGGGCAAGCCGAGATCACCAACAGGGAACTTAAGTGGATTCTCCAGAAATCGGTCACTTCCTCGAGGCGAGACTGGTCCCTTAAGTTGGATGACGCTTTGTGGGCATACTGCACTGCCTTTAAAACACCTTTAGGTATGTCCCCATACAAGTTGGTTTTTGGCAAGGCGTGTCACTTACCTGTGGAGCTGGAGCACAAGTCTTTTTGGGCACTCAAAGCATTGAATTTTGATCTGCAAAAGGCTGGTGAGAAAGTAAGTTACAGCTTGTGATCTGGAGGAGTTTAGAGAGGAAGCTTATGAGAACGCCAAGATTTATAAGGAGAAAACGAAGAGAGGTGGCATGATAAGCTATTGGTCAAGCGTGAGTTTCACGTTGGGGATAAGGTTCTTCTATTCAACTCCCGTCTGAAATTATTTCCCGGGAAGTTGAAGTCTCGTTGGTCTGGACCGTTTACAGTGACCAATGTCTCGGCTTATGGAGCCATCAGTCTAATCAATTCAGAAGGGAGAGACATTCAAAGTCAACGGGTCTCAGCTGAAGCATTATCTGAGTGGTGATCTTGCTGAAGTCCATTCGGTGATCACGGTCTTTGATCCTCCATACTAATTATCCAATGCACGGTCTAGCCAAAGACCGAAAAGACGGGCGGCTGGCTGGGAGACAACCCAGTTTTGTGAGTTTTATTATTTTCGTTTTTGTTTATTTCTCGTAAGTTTTATTGTTTTTCCTTCTTTATTATTGGGCTAATGAGTTTGTTAGACATGTTTTAGTTTTTCATGGGTTTGAAGGTGAATTCAGGAGTTTGGAGGGACATCAGTCACCAATTTGAGTTTATGGCCGCTTTTGATGGTGGTCCGGGTTTGGAGCTTGGTTTATAAACCCGGACCAATATTTGGGCGAAGCTACTGGCATGTTTTGGAGGTCGTCCGGGTTTGCGCGCTAGTTTGCAAACCCGGACCTGGCGGGCGCGCTACTTACTGTCGACTTTTGGAGGTGGTCCGGGTTTGCGTATTGGTTTGCAAACCCGGACCGCATAAGCGGAGAACTTACTGTCTTAATTTTCGTATGGTCCGGGTTTGTGTCCTAGTTTGCAAACCCGGACCAAGTTTCAGCAGAAACAAAAGGGGTGCGCGAGTTTAATCCCTAAATCTACTTCCTTCTTCCTCGCGCCGCTACCCGATTACCCAGTCGCCCTGCTTTCGCCATTGTCCCCATCCCAGCCTCCCATTTTCTTGACCCACAGTCGCCGTACCTTCACTATTACATTCACCGACTCACATCACCACCACTTTCACTTTACCATCCCCGTCACCGATTCTCCTCTCGACATTACCCTAGCCCCGACCTCGCCACCTTCGCTGTCACCACCACTACTCCACTTACGCCCTTCGACGCTAGTCGTTCACCAACTCCGTCGGCCACCCCGCATTCCCGTTCTCACCCAACAACCACCACACCCCGTCACCGCCCACTCCACTGTCGCTCCTCACCACTTCCGTCGCATACAACCACCGCCCAATTGCTATGGCACCGAAGCGCGCACGACGGTCCACCACTGCTGCCGCTTCTTCTTCGGCCGCACCTGCTCTGCTTGCACCACAGCCACCAATCCAATACCGCGAGTCCGTGCGTTCAGATTTCATAAGTGATGCGGCTTTTGATTGGTACAACGTCAAGGACCGGAAAATTATTCTGGAAAGGTCAGTGTCTGAGGAGTTGATTACTGAATTTGATTTACAGAATGTGTTTGATGCAAAGGGTGGGGGAAAATGTTGCATCTTGGTAGGGGGGTGCTATTACCCAAGATTGGTTAAAATGTTCTATGCTAATGCTGAGAAGGAGGATAATTTTAATGTGATTTTCTCACGGGTCAAAGGGAAAATCGTCCGTTTAGCATATTCAGACATTAGTGAATATTTTGGAGTGAATGAAAGATTTGCTGATAATGCTTTTAGCGAAGCCCTGCAACATGTGGACAATGATAGGAAAAGGGCAAAGGAGCATTATTTGAGTCTGGTGGTTAATGACCCTGAGGTACCGAACCGTCAAAGACAGTCTTCGAGAGATAAGCAGGTTGTGACGGGGGACAAACTGCACACCCCGATCGAGCGTTTGATTCTGGCCATTATAATGCATAATGTTCGCCCGAGAGAGTGTGCTGACCTGAATTCTCTGGATGTTTCTTTCTGCGACATTTGATGGATGATGAATTTTCACGTGGTGCTTGTCCTATTTTGTTCCATTCAGTGGTTTTTGGGCATTTTCTAAGGATTATGGATGTGGACTGTACTGCTTCCCTTGCTTTCCCGCACTTTCTACAGTTTCTTTTTGAGAAGGCTAGGGTTGACTTCAGTGATGAGCGGCCTCAGCATCCCGCTTCTCCTCTGGACATGACAGCGATGCATCGTTTTCAATGGGAGAAGATTGGGATGGTTGGATAAAGCACCGTCGTGCCCGACCGGGTGAGAGAGCTGCCCGATCTGCTGGTGCCGATGGGGCCGGGCTTCACAGATTAGGGGTGCTGATGGGCCTGCTGCGGGTCCGATGCCAGGTTTTGAGGAGCTGATGACAGAGTTTAGAGATTGGCAGGGGGTGTGTACTACCCATTTTGATGCTTTTGGCTCGCGCCTCGATGACTTATCCACTCAAGTTCAGAACTATGGGGTCTGTCTGACATCTTGGAGGCGCGTCGCCATGCTGCTGAGGTTCGCCAGGAGGCGAGGATGGCTGAGTATGATGCACGCTTCGCCCGTATGGAGGCATGGCATCTTCCGCATGGGTCACAGTCACAGCCTCCACCACATCCCTAGGGTTCTAGAGCTTGGGTTATTTCATTTTCTACCTTTTTCGGCTATTTTGATGTTTTTATTCTCTTAGTTGTTCTGAGAAGTTTCTTTTGGTTGTTCTTCTTTTTGTTTTGGATTCGAATGCTGTCGTTTATTTTCGGTTTGTTTATTACCTATAATGTTTACCCGCACGCTTACTGTTTCTGCAAGTCAGTGTTGGCTTTGGTTTTATTTCTTGAGCTACAGGTTTGCTTTTGCTGCTGCGTGTGAGGTATTGAGGGAACCAAAGGAAACTCTGTCGAATTTTCTGCAGAATTCAACACCCCGATGCTTTTACCTAAGTGTGAGGACGTTGTCCTCACCATACTCCAAGGGCGTGATTTTCTAACTTCTTTTATTCTTCAAGCGTTGTTTCTGCGAATTTGTGTTTTCCTTCCATCTTCATCATTTCATGAAGCAATGAGGGCATTGCTAATTTTTAAGTGTGAGGAAGGGCAATTACACATGCTCATGCTCTTGCTCAATTACATTCGAATGTGCTAATTTTGAACATTTTTTAAGGCTATCACTCCATTTTCACAATATTTTTGTTGGCCCTCAGAAATTTTTGGTTGCATAACATACTTGAGTCTTATTCAGTGGTTGGATAAGTTGGTTTGGAAAACCGCATGAGTAGCACTAGTTTTTGTGAGATCGAAGCTGGAAAACAGTTGTGGGAATTCTGGTTGCACTGCTTGTATGTACAGTTTTGTTTAATGCTTGTCTATTTCTTCATTAAAAATTTAAGCCATCGGTATAACTATTTGTCTTTGATTTCACTTGGGGACTTTGGGAATGATTATTGAATGAAAGGAAGGAAGGACAAAGGCAAGGTACTCCTCTAATCGAACTTTTAACCCAGAAACAGGCCTCGTCCATTTGGTAATTAAGTCCTCGGGGCGCCTCGTCACCCATCTACCTAAGGTCATCTGATCTGGGATAGAAGACCCAACACCGCTACATGAATGGAGAGAAAAGTCTGAGGGATATAAAAGAGAAAGTTAATGCTTGTTTAGAAAGTTGAAGAAATTATTAATTTCAAATGCAAAATGCAAACTTTCTTGATTATGAGTACGTGGTGATGAAAGGTAATATGGAATAAGATATTACTTCTCACCCCTGTCGTCCATGGATTGTGGAAAGTTAATTGGAAAGTAGTCCCTGAGTGAAATTTGAGTCAGGTGGTTTACTATGTGTCTTAAGCCTTTGCAAAATACTTCTCAATTCACTGTTTATGAAAACCTGCAAGTGTGGATCATTGTTCTCTATGGCTTTCTTTTCATTATTAGATCTCCTTGTGCACAGTTCTAAACTGACGACTCCCTTCTGTAAGATTTCGGTATGTTTCTATTTGCTTGAGGGCAAGCAAAGATTAAGTGTGAGGAAGTTGATAAGTCAGGAATTTGTCTAAGTTTACTAGACTAATTCATGCTTAATTTCCTACATTATGACATTAACTTCCCTCTGTAATGCTTCATTTACTCTTTATTGTTATATTGTCTCCAATGATCGATTTGATATGTTTTCAGGATAAAATGCTCAACAAAGTGTTTAAATGAAGATTTTAGAGGTTGGAGCAACAGGAAGCAACAAGGGAAGGGAAGTCAAAACCAGAGTGAAAGGCAGATTTTCATTAACCGCCGTGTTTTATTGAGGGTCCGGGTTTGGAGCTGGGTTTATAAACCCGGACCATCTCATCGATAACCTTCTGCCTATTTTCAGACGCGGTCCGGGTTTGTGTCCTACTGCTGCAAACCCGGACCATCCCCAAGCGATAACCTTCTTCTATTTCAGACACGGTCCGGGTTTGCGTACTACTTTGCAAACCCGGACCAATATAAGCGGAGCACCAGTTTTGCTACGGAAATAACGGATTAGTTGTTTTATCTTTTACTTATCTGTTATATCTATTCTCTAGCGTCGGTTATTGAGGGGGAGAAAGAGATAGAATTCTGAGGCTGATAAAAGGAGAGTCTCGCAAACATTAAGGGTACGCTTAGATAGACCACAATTAGTCACGGTTAACACAGAGAGATTAGCATATTGGAGATTGATTCGATGATAGGGATCAGAAGTTGAAGCAGAGCAAAGCAGAAAGATCATCACGGAGACTTCTCCAGAAGTCTCAACAAAGTTTCTTCTTGTTCTTTATTACTCATTACAGTTTTGCTTATTGTAAACATGTCAATGGCTGAGTAGTTTCCTTTAGATTTCGGTTTGCTATGTATCCCTAAATTGATTATTCCTGTTCCTTTGTGATTTAATGCAATTCGATTGAGTAAAGTTATTTTCCTTGCTTAATTTCTTTAATCGTTATAATTTGGCCAATTATAAAGATTAGTATTTGTTAGCTTATATGTGACGACTGTGGCTTTAAATTGATTACAGGAAAATAACTGGTTAGTTTAGAGACAAAAATCCTCTAATTTCTAATTGACCAATAAATTAGATTGTTCTTAAGGCGGTTAGTAAAACAGTGGGTTCGTAACGAGAGTTAGACTCGGTCTTTGCTAACTAGTATTGGCTAAGCGGGAGACCGGAGGTAAATTATCTTTGTTCTAGGGTATTACTCAGAATTATCTTGGAAATCACTTAGGGATAGGAATTACAGATTTAGGTGGTTGCAGTAGTAAACCGGGATCTCCTTTCCAAATCAGTTTCAACATTTATTTTTCCTGCTTGTTATTGTTTCACATTCTGTTTACAGTTTTTAATTGTCATCAAATAAAACCCCAATTTCCTGTTTTAATTTGTTATTTCACTTTCCATTTAATAAAGATTTAAACTAGACACATCGCCTCCTCTGGTTCGATACTTAGGGAATACTCTCTATTAAAACTCGCTAGAAGATTGACCGGTACACTGCCGTTAGTGTTCTACCCCAACACTCATGGTCCGTAGAACGGAGTTGACTACTTCCCGTGCTTCGTACACTACATGTATACATACGTGGGGTACCTTGTTGATACATTACCACTTACCCGACTATCTGTTAGGCCCACAAGCTCCTTCGGAGTGCGGTCGTCCCACATCCCGTATTTGGGTACACTCGTAGTGTTCGTCACACGCCTAGGTGAAGTATTCTATAGTCAACTCCTCTTGTATCATCCTATGATACTCACCGTAATTATGTTGGTTTGGTTTAGAAATCCAAGGTTTAAAAGAAAGGTTGTGGTTTTGAAAGAAATTTTTGGGTTTTGAAACAATGGTTCGGTGTTAAAAGAAGTTTCTCATGGCATAGCCATGTTTGAGGTCTTGACCAAGTTCAGCTTCCCGCTAACTAGTATGTTCCTAATACAATGGTCGGGCCGTTAGGCCTTTCCAAGGTTCCATTCTTCCAGTTCTTAGGATGTGTGATCCTATAGTTGCTTCATTACGGTTACTGCACATTACTAAGTACTTGTGGTGTGTTAGGGTTCCTCTACATGTTCCTGTCCTTACTGCACTTGCCGCAGCAAGTGCGTTGGTACTGGTGGTTTTGGGTAAACCTATACCGGTCACGACATGGTTTCCACTCGTATTTGGTAGTCTTGTCAGCTTCTCCATTGATCCATTGATCATTCACTTGGGTTATTCAATCTTCTTAATAGCTTCTCAATGATCTTGACATGGTTGTCATTGGTCAGGGTACTTCTCCAATCCTTGGAGATTCCATCAAATGTCTTGTGTTTTCCCTTGTTGCTCGTCCCCACATGTTTGTTGTGGTTACTGAGCCTTAGCTTGTTAGGCACTACTTCTGTAGTCCTGTCTTATATCTCGTGAATGTTCTCGTAGCTGTGTAAGCATACTAGCCAGGTATTGTAACCTTTTGGCGTTGCAGTTTTGGAGTTAACCACTCCCGACTATGTCCTTAGTCGGCTAGCCTACCGTTGATGGTATTATTTAGCTATTACTGTCCCGTAGACTTGTGTCTCGGGTTTGTTACTGCTCCTTTTTCCGCTTTGCTGCACGCTTAGTGCTTCTTTTCCTGCTGCTGGTTGTCTAGCCAGGTTTCGTGACTGCTAGGCATGTCGCCCCATGCTGTTGTAAGTTGCAGCCACCTTATGGTTGGAGTATTCATTCAACCGCCATTAAGTGCGGGTATTGTTGTTCAACCGGGAACCATCTCTGGGACTTCCAATTCTTGGAATCTACTATATGTCGGTTCTTGTTTACCGTACGGTGGTTTCACAACTGCCAGATCGGGTTTTCCCGAGTATGAGAGGGTTTTCATTCTCTCTAGCGTTCTTTCCAAGTTATACAGTGGGTTTGAGGAGGGTGGGTCTGATATTGTAGGTATCCGGTACTCACCGGGAGTTCTTAACTAGCATATCTCTAATGCTAACACTCAGCCATTAGCCATAAGCTTCTAATTCCTAACTCGGTATTTCCTAAACTCGGTATTTCCAGTCATCAGAGCGATACTTCGCTCTGATACCACTTTTTGTAACACCCCTACCGCTAATACCGTCATTATCGTCCAATCTCCTCATGATTCCATACTCACGCAGCGGATACATACTTACACAACGGGGGTGATACAATGCCATTAGCCACCTACGTGACTAACAAGGCTTACTACTACATACAACATCGGTCTGATGGACCGGAATATCTGAGTACTACACAAATACAATTCATACTCCCATTACCTACTGAGTACTACAATTCTCCCTTTCATACAACAATCCATAAATTACAATACAACATACCGAGTTTACTAAGATCCAAATCCAATACAATAATTCTTCAAGTTTATACATACTAACTACGAGTCTACAACTACCCATTCCTCACAAACTACATACTTTCAATACATGAGGCTGTACCCCCTTGGTACACTTCTACATCAAGGCTAAGCCCAATTCCATTCACTACCACCTACATTTCATTTCTAATGATCTAGGCATATTCACTGGTCTCTTACTGCGACCATGGCTACTTCAATACCTGTAAAATAAAAACATTGCCCCTAGGGGCTCAGCTTACGCTGCATATGACTTCCGCATACCCCGTGTACTAGCGAGGGTACGCCGACCACTTGGTCGTATACATGTAGTTCATTTCACAAATACATACATACATACATGCTTTCATACATAATACTACAACACTCCACAAAGCATACATACACACATTTCAATACATGCAAGGAAGACAATACAAGTCAACCGATCCATACTTACCTTTACCGAAATACGAATACGCAATACTTACACAATACATACACAATACTCAATACTTGTTAGCTCCGTTTGTCCTCCCGGGTTAATCGGGTGGAGATTACTCTTTACTCGCGGTCAATGACTTACACCAACCAAGACCATTACTCATACAATACTTACTTACTTACTACTTACTCAAGTTAAGTCGTCGGGACCTCCGGGCAGGGACTACACCGTCCCACCACCGGGCTTTACTTGGCTCACTAATCCAGGATGCTACCCATTTAAGGGGTTTAGGCCGTGGAAAAGTTTAAGAGCCAGGAATCGGATCCTACCTCTTGTGTCTCCTCATCCTCACGCGTGGCCGAAACTATATCGGACTTTACTCATTCCAATTTACTCAATACTTACGTTAGGAGTTAGGTAGTTAGGAATTAGTAGAAGTCACACATCCAAGCCACACAATAATACATTACTCATATACACATCCATACAAGATACAATACAATACACAAGTACACTACAAGGTACAAATACACTTCATCTTCATCCACATATTTCATGAATATACAAACTAGTGTTCAAGACAATATATATCAAGAACAACATAAAACAAGCACAAGTAAGTGCAATAAAGTCCGATTCATGCATTTATTTTTATTTAGGTGATCAAATAAGCACACAAATAGGGGTAACCAGGTTAGGATACAGAGCATGAAGAAATCATACCTTTTACCGGAATTTACTTTACCGGGTGCTCCCTTGTTCCTTTGGTTCACTCTCATTCCTTGATCCTTACTCTCGAACCAATGACTACATGCCAAATAGTTCTATTAATTCTAAGCATTACAATACATACATAATTACTACTCCCATGCTTACCCCGTTATCCCGTTGTTTCGGTTTAACTTAATGTTCCTAAACTTACAACTTTCTTAATTACTTTTCAAACTTGTTTACACTTCTTAGGGCATTTAAAGGTCCCCAAACAAGGCCTTAACAACTTCTAAAACCATTACCCATCAATCCCCCAAGTTTTAAAGCCTAAAAATCACATTTTGCAACATTTTAGGGGTGGTCTGGGACTTGGTCCGGACCCAAGGTCCCGGACCATGCACTGAAGTAACTCTTGGCCTATTTTTCATTGTGGTCCGGGACTTGGTCCTGGACTTAGGTCCCGGACCAATACCTGTTTTTTTAATACCCCGGATCTAAAAGTGGAGATTAAATTACTCTAATATGATTATTAAAGGCCTAATGATGCCTAAAGAGTATTGGTAAAGAGAATAAAACCAAAAGAAAAGAGAAAATGCGTAAAACGCGAAAAACGCTAAAACGCACATTAAATGAATAAAGGAGAAATATGATCTCGTTAGGGTCCGAGATGGACTCCTAAGGCTTAACACAAACTCGGACCACATGTAAAACCTGCCAGAAACGGATTTCAGAGTTTGGTCCGGGTTTGTAAACCCGGACACAAACCCGGACCAGGCCAAAAATGTAACAGAATGTGTTTTTAAGTGTCCTAATGATGGGGAAGTGAATGGTAATGGTTTTAGATGATGTTTAGGCCTTGTTTGGTGACTAATAAAGGTCCTAAGAAGTATAAACAAGTGTTGGAAGTGAGTGAGAATTAAGAGCCTAAATGACAAGAGTAAAACTAAGTGTAACGGGAGTAATATTTGTTTACCTACCGTAAAGCATTGATGTTAATAGAATCACTTGATATGTGATTAGTGATTCGGGAGTGAGATCTGAGGAACGAGTGGTGGCCCGGTAAAGTAAATCCATGGTGAAAGGTATGATTTTCTCATACTCCACGTGCTAACCGAGTTACGTTGATTTGTGTGTTTGTGTGCCGGCTTAATCAAGACTAAAGCATGAAAATAATCCCTTGTTTGATTATGTATGTCTTGTTGTATGTTGAATGAGCTAACATACCTGTGTGCCGGTGTGGTCTAACATAGAGTAAAGACCGACTCATAGTGAGTATCGTTTGGCTAGAGACCCATAGATCGGGTCGACGCTTATGATAACGAAAACGTGCAAACACACAAACTATCCGTTAAAGTATAACGATAAAGCAAACATACGAACTCCCTAGAATGTGAGGAGATGTGCGGGTTGAGTAATTACCCGGTAACGGTTAGTAAACCATAATGACACAACCCACGAAACTAATGAGAGTGGAAAGATAAGTGAACCTCCTTCAAGAGGATTGGGGATAGTTCGAAGATGAGAACTAGTAAAGAAGGTAAAAGAGACATACTCATTCTATCTCATGAGAGATTTACTGTCAAGGGTTTACGCTTCTGCACTCTGTATGACTGAGTGTTTTGGTATTGCACTTGTTCGGTAATGATCGAGTGGGAGAGCCAGGAATTGAGAGATGTCAACAAAGCCTGTTGGGTGAGAATCTAGAGAAGTAACCGTGCAGCTGTTGGCCAAAGATGCACGAAGAATGTGGGCTGTAACCCACAGGTCCCAGGACCGATGGATGATGAATACAGAGTAGTATGAATAAAGAATTTTGTACAGAAACAAGTAAACAAACATAAAATTAATCGAGGAAGCGCTACATACTGAGTAGTAGCTGGACCTCAACCGGCAGTAAGTCGAGAATAGTAAGTGAGTAACCACGAAGGTATATAGTGTTATACGAAATAGATTTCCAGAGAACTGGAGAGAAAATCTATAACTCATCGAATTCACACACGGTAAGAGATACCACGTGACGATAGAGAAACCTTATTTCCAAGTCAAAAGGGATAGAAAGGGAGTGGATAATACATTGAGAATACCAAAAGGGTGAGCTAAGCTCTAGTTTTCAGGTCACACAGCAGATGCTCGTGGACCGTAATTCAAAGGTTAAGCATACCAAGCAAATGTGAGTAGATGGCTCATCATAAACGCCTTGAAGCCTTAGAGGCTAGAACCGAACCCGGTTATGAGTTAATTAACCACATTGAAGTTAAAACACTTCATGATATTCGAATTAGTGAGCCAATGTTCAGTGATAACATATGGTTAGTTACGCGGGCGTAACCCTTTTAAGGGGGTAGGGCGAGAAACCGCTTAGAGTATATTTTACGTTTAGTGCGTAAACTACTATGTGCATAGCACAAAATAAATTGTTTTGATGATTGGAACTTATGTTACGTAAACATATGTACCCATTCATTGTGCGATTATGATTAATGTGCATGAGAGATGCAAGTAACGAGTATATAATTATGAAAAGAGGAGTAGAGAGACTCCTAGGGAATGAGAATCCCAATAGTATATGTCTAAGTGAGATTAGACCTGAGTTATGATGAGGATGAATCGGTATGAAACCGAGGTGTAACGTGTAGGGAGTGAGTTCCTAGGTGATTTATTTGAGAATTGATTGAATGGAGTGAGTTCCATCCTTTGGAGTTGTATGTTGTGTATTTAAATTGTGTAACAATTTGAGAAAATGAGATCATGAGTTGCGTAGGTAAAGTAAGCAAAGAAAATTGAGAATGACGGATCACCTAAGTTCTAGGAATTAGAGATAAATTAAAATGAACCGTTTTATGATTATGACTAGAAAGAGTAAAAGATAGAAAACGAAAATGTTGACTATCTGTTTGTTTGAAACTGACGTGGGAGGTGGAACTTGATCTGCTAGTGATCAAGGGAAACCAAACACAAATTGGAGTGGAAGGATAGTTCAACACTGATGCTGATCACATCAGGGTTGGATGATTCTCGAAGCTCCCTATAAGTGGTCACAAGTAATCACGCTAAGAAAAGATGCAGCTACCATAAATTTGATTTGGAGTTGTGTGATGTTTTAAAAAGAATTTTCAAATGGAATTACAAAAGAATTTTCTTCAAGTATGAAGGTGGAAATGAAAATTGGTTTCGAAACCGCTATCACCCGCCGATGGCTATGGCCTTAAGTCTTGATGACCGGTTAGAACGGTGGGCGTGTATTAGTTTTGAAACCATTGCACCGTACGTGCGGCGGTCTAAGTGACCGGTGTGGGGCGGTGACAGTGTGTGATTTTTCCAAAGGCAGCGGGACGGGAGAGTACCCTGAGACGATCCTGCGTTGAGTGAGTCAACCAGAGTGCCTGAGGATATATATGTGTGTAACATTTTGATCAGAACCGAAGGGACCGTGGGCCAGAGAGAGTAAGTGCCCATTGTCATGAAACGGCCGTGGACCAGAGAGCGTAAGTGTCCAACGTGACCGGTACCTGAGGGATCAGTAGTATATTACTCAATATGGATTCGAGGACTGTAGTGCCTTCTTGTCTTCGGACTGATTCCATGGAGAGAGTACAAAGAGTATTTTTGATTGCTATACATGCTGTGATATATGTGTGGTATGTGTAGTGTGAAATGAGACTGACTTGTGGAGTCTGTAAGGTTATACATGTATTAACCTTGGCATAGCGTGCCCATGAGAGTAACGATATAAGATTCACCAACTTTGAGGACAAAGTTCCTAAGGGGGTAGATTTTAATACCCCGGATCTAAAAGTGGTGATTAAATTACTCTAATATGATTATTAAAGGCCTAATGATGCCTAAAGAGTATTGGTAAAGAGAAATAAAACCAAAGAAAAAGAGAAATGCGTAAAACGCGAAAAACGCTAAAACGCACATTAAATGAATAAAGGAGAAATATGATCTCGTTAGGGTCCGAGATGGACTCCTAAGGCTTAATTATGCCTAATTAATATGTGGGAATAATTCCCAACGAAAATGGATCCAAATAATGGGTTAAAACACTAATTTAGCATGAAAGCACGTTTTTCAAGAAAACCGAAAACGCAACTTAAAGTGGTCAAACGGGCCCGTAAAAATGATAGTTGGTTAAATAACTATATTAAGTATTAATGGAAGTTTAATAACCATTAAAAATAAAGAAACGAGGAAATTCGAAAAAAGGGCCCGGTTAGTGAATAGTGCTAAACCGGTAAATTAATGAGCGTTTCTGTGAAAAAATGAAAAACGCTCTCAGCTTGTATTTGTGTGGGGCCAATTTTAATTAGTATGTACAACACATTAATAAGCTTGCTAGTTACTTAGTAGCTAGATGACAAGTAAATAAATAAGGCAAAAAGTGAAAATAGTGAAAAGTTACTTAAATACTCCCTCTCCCTCCTTTCTCTGATTGACTCACGGTAAATTTTCCCCCCTCTCAAACTGAGCTTTCTTCTCTCTGCACAAAATGGCGATTTCAACTCTTCCTCTCAGCGCCTCTCTTCTTGCTTGATTTTGAACAACCAAAACAACTCCAAATCACTCAAAAATGCCACCGTTGAATTCCTCTCATCTTGGACAACAATTTCCACCCTTTAAAAGTCGGAAACCTCCACCTTCATCACCATGGCAGTAGGCCATTTTGAAGCTTGAAGAGGTGTTTTTGGGTCTCTCCATCTCCTTAAAGTTCTAAGGTAAAAAGAAACTCAAGAGCTCCATTTTCACTAACTTTTCTAGCAAAATCAAAAAATGCCCATGTGAGCTCTTGTCTCCATTTTTCCAGTCGGTTTTCCTTGCTTCTGGGAGTGCTGGAATTCCATCCATTTGATTGCTAAAACTCTCCATTGGTACACTTGAAGGTAATCCCTAAGCTAAACCCTAAAAGCTAGCTCTTGAAATATTAATTTATGAGGAACGTGAGTATTAAACTAGCTGTTGTATGTGGTTTGGGGATATGTTTGTAGTTAGCAATCTATACCCTCTGCTTGGTGTGGAAACAAGAAGAGAAAGAGAGAACAGAGAAGGAGGAAGAAGGGAAAAGGAAACAAAAAGCTAGTAAGGTAATGAACTTACCTGAGATGGTTTTCTTCTCAGAAAAACACATTTTTGAACGTAAATAATGACCGTGAGTTAGAGTAGCTTTGGTACTACAATATTGTTTGTTGAATGGTGAAGTTTTAATGTTGTTTGGGGTGCAAAACAAACTTAGAAACTGAGCTAGTATTGTGTGATAACAGAGAGGAAGTTAATGTGCTGCAGCAAGGATTTTAATGTTGTTACAACAGAGAGGAAAAATAGATATTTGTGAGTTGATTCGTGTGTGGAGAATGCTTAGGAATGTAGACAAACCTTGTCAAAATTTGCCTAGGAATGTATGGGCTTGAGTGTATTGATGCGTGGAGTTAGAATGGTAAGGGAGAAAGAAGATAGAAAACTACAACAGAAACAAAGAAGCTAGAAGTGCTGTTGTGCATTAGTGTAACAGAGAGGGTGGAAATGGTGTAGTTGTGCATGAAATAAGTGATAAGTTTTAGCCATGATTTAAGGAGGTTATGAGCTTGATTAAGGTGCTAAAACATGTTGCATTACATGTGGAATGATTAGAGGTGGTTTAGTGGTTGAAAACTGGTCAAAAACTGTAAATTTTGACAGTTCCAGGGGTGGTCCGGGTTTGCAAATCGGTACACAAACCCGGACCATAGCAAAAAATAGGCAGAAACTCATCCCAGGGGGTGGTCCGGGTTTGTAAACCCGGACACAAACCCGGACCACATGTAAAACTGCCAGAAACGGATTTCAGAGTTTGGTCCGGGTTTGTAAACCCGGACCAGGCCAAAAATGTAACAGAATGTGTTTTAAGTGTCCTAATGATGGGTAAGTGAATGGTAATGGTTTTAGATGATGTTTAGGCCTTGTTTGGTGACTAATAAAGGTCCTAAGAAGTATAAACAAGTGTTGGAAGTGAGTGAGAATTAAGAGCCTAAATTGACAAGAGTAAAACTAAGTGTAACGGGAGTAATATTTGTTTACCTACCGTAAAGCATTGATGTTAATAGAATCATTGATATGTGATTAGTGATTCGGGAGTGAGATCCGAGGAACGAGTGGTGGCCCGGTAAAGTAAATCCATGGTGAAAGGTATGATTTTCTCATACTCTGCGTGCTAACCGAGTTACGTTGATTGTGTGTTGTTTGTGCCGGCTTAATCAAGACTAAAGCATGAAAATAATCCCTTGTTTGATTATGTATGTCTTGTTGTATGTTGAATGAGCTAACATACCTGTGTGCCGGTGTGGTCTAACATAGAGTAAAGACCGACTCATAGTGAGTATCGTTTGGCTAGAGACCCATAGATCGGGTCGACGCTTATGATAACGAAAACGTGCAAACACACAAACTATCCGTTAAAGTATAATGATAACGCAAACATACGAACTCCCTAGAATGTGAGGAGATGTGCGGGTTGAGTAATTACCCGGTAACGGTTAGTAAACCATAATGACACAACCCACGAAACTAATGAGAGTGGAAAGATAAGTGAACCTCCTTCAAGAGGATTGGGGATAGTTTGAAGATGAGAACTAGTAAAGAAGGTAAAAGAGACCTAAGGGATTAGTAGCTCCCTTGAGACATGTTCGACCTCCTATATGAGGATTTTACCCGTTATAAGAAAATAACCGAAAGTATGAGTAAGTGAAATGTGTGGGTAACTCTTAAAACCTAAGAATAACCGAACTTAAGTAATGCTCCCAAAGTCATTAGAAACATCGAGAGTGATGTTTCTAGACTAATATTCATAATATTATTATAACTCCGAGAGAGGAGTGTATGGGAATGTAAATAGTCCGAGAGTAGTCGGACCTAAGTAATAAGAGATAGGAACTAAGAGAAAGTTCCGTGAGCTAGTTGAACCTTCCCACCATGCTAGACCCATAGTAGGGTCGAAACCGGGGAAGTAACACTATGCTCGAGAGCCATGAGTTTGGCTTGAGTATGTAATAAGAGTAACAAGTGTGACGTAGGAGACCTGTAGTGTCTCGAGAATCTATAAGAGCTTGAGTAAAATAACCCAAGAGTGTGGGTGAGATAATGAGTATAAGTAACCCGAGAGAAAGGGTGAGTACAGAATGAATAGCCCAAGAGAATGGGTGTGTATAAGAGTAAGTAACCCGAGAGAGCGGGTGAGTATTGAATGAGTAACCAAGGCAAGTGAGGTATAACCCTCAAGGCCTAAGTGTAAACAGATACAACTAACAACCTTGTTATGTTAGTTAGGATTTTTGTTCCGTGATTGGATGTAGATTCCTTGAGCATTACATGTACTTATTGTATTGCTATGATGCATGTTGTTTGACCAAAATGAACTCCATGTGTGGTCGGCGTACCCCGGTTAGCGCTCGGGGTATGCGAATTTCATATGCAGCTTTAAGCTGAGCCCCTAGGGGCATCGTTTTTATTCACAGGTACACCGAAGACGAACCGTACGAGAGTAGGGCGGGGTCGGTGGTAGCATGGGTAGTTAGATTGCAATTACTTGTACATTTGAACGAGGTGTAAGACCGAATGTGTTGTCGGCATCCATATATTGTAGACTCGGTATAGTAAAGAAGTGAGTTGAGTATTGTATTTGTATTGTGTATTCGGTTGTTCCAGTCCATCAGACTGTTACTTTATGTGAGATAGGCCTGGTTAGCCATATGGGTGGCTAACGGCGTTGTATCACCCTCTGTTGTATTTAGAGTTCCGCTGCGAGATTATTGGTAATTGTGACAGTTTAAGAGGTAATGACGAGATTAGCAGTTGGGGTGTTACAGTTTTTGCTCTCGGGGTGTTTTTAAGTGCGGTTCGGGACTTGGTACATATCCTAGGTCCCAAACCATGCTAAAAACTGCTACTAAGAGGGTTTTTCAACCCCTAATCAACCCTTAATCCACCTCCAATCATTCCATAATCTTTCCACATGTTTTGTACATGTTTAAACACACTTAAACACTCCCTAAAACTCCTTAAATCCATGGTCCAAAACCTACTCAACTTCTTGCTCAATTTCTACAAATTTCCATTCTCATTTTCACACTTTGCACACTTGTGCATTCCTACACTTCTCTTTGAATTTTGCATCTTGTCCTAACTTCATCTTACCATTCCAATTCCGTTTCAATCAACTACACTACCTATACCCAAGTCCAACTCTCTTTTTTACCAAATCTTGCACACTAATTTTGCCTAGTTTCTACAATGCATTTCTACACTTCTTGCTACAGATTTTACACTCTTTTATTCACATACTACTACTACTACCATTCCATGGTTACTAAACATCCTCACTCAATCCAATATATACCGTGGTTCTGCCATTCACCAAGTCATCCATAAATGTACATTTTCTACTAAAATTTTGCCATAGTTCACCTACTTTTTTTACTTAGCCACATACATCCTTTCTTGCCAAAATCATTTCTAATCTAGCCACACCCATACTAGGGTCCTACCAGCAATCAAAGTCATCTCAACACAACAATACTCCAAACAACAATACCAATACTCATACACAAATTATCTGGCTCTAAGGCCTACAATCCAAATACTAGTCCACAAATACTCAAACTTCCATAACTACAATACTAATACAATATTTGGGTTCTTTAAATTGGTTTACCCATTCCCATTACTCTAATGCATTAAAATTTAGCATTAAGAAGGAGCTCTTACCTTAAGCTTATATTTCCTTCTTTTCTTTTCCAATTCTCCTCCTTCTCTCTTTCTTGCACAAATCGGTCACATGGGGAATGGAGTTGCCAAACTCCATTCCCATCACCCAAAACACACAAAAAAAAAGTGTAATCAAAATACTAACCCTTAGATTTATACTAATTCATTGAAGTGTTTAAAACACAAATTCTAGGGTTTACCTTTGGAGTGTTTTAGGAGGGGTTTTAGCCCTTGGTTCAAGAAGGTGATTCCACCACCATTGCAAGTTTGAATTGATGCTCAAAATAGAAAGAAAAATGGAGCATTATAATGGGCAAAAATCGGCTACAAAAGAAGGTGGAGAAAACTTGAGTTTTTCATGGAGAATTTTACCTTAATGGAGAGAGGAGGCTCCAAGCTACCCATTGATGATATTTTCTCTTTGAATGGGGAAAACCCATGGAGATGAACTTCCTCATTTTGAAATTCTAAAAAGAGGGAAGTGTAGAGAATGATGAGGGGAGCAAGAATATATATTTATTTTTGTATTTGGAGCTCACATGGAGGTAGAGCATGAAGAAGAAGAGAGGCTACCATTATTGTTGTTGGGAGCTCAAAATCGCCAGCCTTGGGAGGAAGAAGAGAGATAAATCGGTGGGGAAGAGAGGAGGAAGGTGCGAGAGTAGAGAAATGCGAGGTGAGAGAAAAAGGTGAGTGCTTTTTGCTTTCATTCACTTTTTGCTTTTTGCCTCTTATTTAATTAGCTAGTATGTGAGTGTGTGTGAGGGCTTATTGAATTAATAAAAACCGCCCCTACAGTTTTCCTAGTTGGAGCGTTTTTCATCTTTTACAGAAAACGCTCGTTATTTTACCCGGTTTCGGTACTATTCACTAACCGGACCCGTTTTCCGGAATTTTCTCGTTTCTTTAATTTTATTGGTTATTAAGCTTCCATTAATGCTTAATTATTGTTATTTAATGATTTATAATTTTTACGGGTTCGTTTGACCACTTAAAGCCACGTTTTCGGGTTTTCTCGAAAAATGTGCGCTAAAGCTCTATTAGCGTTTTAATACATTATTTGGATCCGTTTTCTTCGGGAGTTGTTCCCATATATTATTTAGACATGAACAAGCCTTTATAATCCATATAATACTCTAACCGAGGTCTCGTACCTCCTATGGTTATTTAACGCTTATTTAGCGTTTTTCGCTTTTTAAGCGTTTCTTCATTTCTTTTGGATTTTTTTTCCTTACCAATATTACTTAAGCATTATTAGGCTCTTAAATATGGATTAAAATAACCTTAATCACTATACTTAAGTTCGGGGTATTTCACCGTCACTAATTAGAGACGGATTAGCGATGGATTAGCGACAGAACTGTTATCGATGGACTGGATACGGAATAGTGACGAATTTTGAGCGGGTTCGGCGGCACCAAATTTTCCGGTTTCGGCACCTCTATTAGCGATGGACTAGCGACCGTATTTCCCTCGCTACGTTAGAGATGGTCTGTCGCTATTTCCTTTTAAAAAATTAGAAAAAGAAAGAAAAGTTAATGATGGAATCCGTCCTTCGCTAAGCGAATGATGTCATTTTACCACTCTCTTTTATCACCGCGTTTAAATTTACTAATCAAAACGACACCATTTTCATCTATTTAGCCACTAAAATTTTAGTAAAATGAAAATGCTACGCCTGACTCTTCTCCCTCTTTCCCGCTATTCTCCATTATTAACGCTTCCTTTTTTCCAGCGAACCAGCGCAGTAGACAGAGGACTCACACCGGCGTGCTCGCATTTTTCGGCCAGAGAAGACCATCAGCATCACCGGTGAGTGCAAGCGGCTGCTGCACTCCTTTTCTGCTTTCATGTGAGTCCCCAAGCCCTAAATCATCAATCCGAAAATGAAATTAGGGGAATCCGAAAATTAGTTGTTATGATTGTAAATTTTGTGTTGTGTGGCAATTATGATTGTAAATTTTTAATTTTGATGTTAGTAGATGTAGGGTTACAATGTTATAAACCGAAAATAGATTTGGGGAAGTAAACGAAATGAGAATGTTGGGATCTAGAATTTAGAAGTTAAGTAATGATTCATGGTTTTAGCTTGATTTTTATACAATGTTATAAAACAGAAAATTGATACGTATAAGAGAAGTTGATTGTTGTGCATAAGTTGTGATGAGGATGATCCCTGATGTCCAAATTGGTCACATTCAAATTATTGATTTTAGTTCTTCTACTCTATGGACTGTGTTTAGTTGCCATAGGTTTAGGGATATTGGATCGTCTGAAGTTGTCATTATTGTTGCCTTGTCCAGAAAACCTGTATGCAACGAGCAGATAAATAGATAATATGGATTGAGTGAGAGTGGGATGTACAAAAAGGCAATAAATTAAGATTTTGTTTTTGAATATATATATATGTAGCTTAAATAATTTTTTGGGTCCATTAATAATAGTTATAAGTTTGTCCTACTCCTATTATTCTTGTGCTTTAGTCGATGATTAAGAAATATTTGTTTCAGTGGACATAAGAGACAAAATTTTAACAAGTAAACTTACACAGAACTACTGTAATGTCAATATTATGTTTTTGTTTGTTCATTAATAAGTATATAAAAATAGTTATTATATTAATTATTTAATGTTATGTTTGTCACGGGTTTCATAGTGATCGCATGTGGTAGGGGTTTTTTTAAATCAAGGTGGTCGTTTGGTCGAAGCAGAAGCAAGGGCAACATTTCTACTCCCCGAAACGATTCTCAGCAGGCTACTGATCATATGGATGGATCCAACCAGGGATTCCCGTTAGGTTCTGCACATCCGCCCCCTTTGCACTCCTGTCAGGACGAGCATCATTGGGGACCCCCTATTTCGACACTCACCCACACACAACTACTGTAGTCCCGAATTCACAGCCGGTTGTTGAGAACGTCGATCTACACCTCTACCTCCACGGCAGCCTACTCTCTACTCCTTGATGATTCACCATTTGACATACCACGTAGCTCAGAGGCTTCACATGGTAGCGGTGTTGATCCTCGCTTGGTCATCACTGTTTCTGACAGGTAAGTACTACTGTGTAGTTACAAAACAATTCACACAAAGGTTTGTTTATTATATATATATATGTAATTGTAAATTAGTGACGCTCTATATATTTATAGGGAGTTACTACTACAAACCAGGTTGCTCGTGCTATACTTCCTTGCTTTGAGACGAAATGGTTTCCAAAGGGTAATACTTGGGAGGGTTTGGGCCAGGACGACCATAGATTTTTACTTCAATGAGTTCAAGGTACTAACCATACTTGGCATTTCAGCATTTTTGTTTGTTTGTTAAGCTATGCTTACACTACTTTACTAATTTATGCAGAAGTGCTTCTGTTGGGATCTTGACCTTGAGAATGTGGTCTATGAGATATTCTGTAAGAAGAGAAGAAGACGATATTCAGACATACTCTACAAGATGAAGTCTGGGAAAATGAAGAGGAAAAGTCAGAGATGATGTCTGGCAAGCATGGGAACAACAGTAGAGGCGAGTGAGACAGTACAGAACATCAACAAGACTAACCTCGTAACGTAGGACTAGGCACACACCTGGTGGTGGTGTGTAAACAATGCGTGTGGTTCTCGACCTATAATAGATCAATATAAAGGGAATTAAATCTCTTTCAAAGCTATAGATAAGGAGTTGATTAAGGTATCTAGAAACCTTAAATTTGACTCACCTTGAATCTCATTTGTGAGGTCTTTCCTCGGTGTTTTCGGCCAGCTCAAAAAGATTAAGAAAGCTCAAGCTCTAACATGAAAATGGAAGAAAAATGAGTTAAATTGCTCATGAGTTTCGGCCATATAAGGGTACCAATTGAAGGGGGAAGTTTAGAGCACAATTTTACCTTTAGAATAGCTTGATCCCTATCTAGCTCAAACTTGTGATTTTGCCAATTTTGGCTCTCCAAAAAGCTTTCTTTTAGCTTGTTTAGAGTGGAAAAAGAGTTGGGTTGTGAGATTCTTGTTTGATTATTGAAAAGGGGAAGAGAATCAAGGTAGAGGTGTTTGTATTACCTTTGTTCTTAAAAGTTCTTGATGTTCTTCATGGTGAAGAACAAATAAGATAAGGGTGAATGAATGGGAGGAAGGTGTGTTCTCGGTTGGCTATATGGCGCAAAAGGGAAAAAATGAGTAAACTTGATCTTTAAGTGGTAAGGTATTACATGAGTCAAAGATGACTAGTATAAGATGACTAGGCACTTTAATGTAGATATTTATGTCAAATTTTGAAAGGTGTCATCCACTTATTTAACATTGACACCCACCTTTTACCATAGGGTAAAATGGTCTTTTTGTTTCTTTGTAATATTAGACTTATATGTTATACACTTGGACTTGTTTCATGTGTTAGTTTGTTACCAACATGATTCCTTTGTTCCTAAAGTGTGTTAATTTGTATTTTTTGAGTGATTGGTGTACTCTACTATCATTGTGCTAGTAAAAATACATTATTTGATTCACTTTTGATATTGGTGTTCCTTTTTGTACTTGTGTAACATTTTGGACTTGTTTGATGTGTTATATGTGTAACACATGTATTTAGTTGTCTAAGGTGTAATACTTGTGTTTCAAGTGTTTATTTCACTTACAAGTCATTAAACTTCTTAAGGTATGTTTTACCTTAAATTTTTGTTGTTCTCTGTTATGTAATAACGTATAACATGATAAATCAACTTGTAAGTTGATTTCCTCCTTTAATAATTCTC
Source organism: Limonium bicolor (assembly GCA_023374045.1). Classification (NCBI taxonomy): domain Eukaryota; kingdom Viridiplantae; phylum Streptophyta; class Magnoliopsida; order Caryophyllales; family Plumbaginaceae; genus Limonium; species Limonium bicolor. The sequence continues at coordinate 119,258,109 of CM041780.1, forward strand.
CACTTGATGTCCATGTTTATATAGGTTTAATAACCATCAAGGACTTTGTTTGTTTATTTATATAAGTATACTAGGAGTTTTCCATGGTTATTAATTCACTAAGGCTCATTAGCCTTTATAATTCTATGATTTTCTTTTAATTAGGTTTATTAAACCTTAGGGTATTTCAGGCCTCATATCGCTAAAGGATAGTGAAGGATACGAGCTACCACATTCCTTTGGCACGTAAAATGTTTTAACATAAAATTTATGTGTAAAATTTCATTTTTACATCAATTAAAGAAAAAAATCATTTTTTTGAGAAAATAATTGCAGCATTCTTTGATATGCACGCCCGGAGCCAAAAAGAAAAAAAGAGCCTCGGAAATACAGGGTCCATCAGATCAGCAGCAAAAGTAATATCTTTGGGCTATCACGCCCACCATCATTCCATACAGGCTATCATGCCTTGAAAAGTAACATCTTTGGGCTATCTCACCTGGTCATCAAGTCATACAGGCTATCATGCCTTGAAAGGTGACATCTTTGGGCTATCACGCCCGACCATTGTGCCATACAGGCTATCATGCCTTGAAAATTAACATCTTTAGGCTATCACGCCCAGCCATTGTGCCGTGCAGGCTATCATACCTTGAAAAGTAACATCTTTGGACTATCACACCCGGCCATCGTGCCATACAGGCTATCATGCCTTGAAAGGTAACATCTTTGGGCCATCAAGCCCAGCCATCGTGCCATACAGGCTATCATGCCTTGAAAGGTAACATCTTTGGGCCATCAAGCCCAGCCATCATGCCATACAGGATATCATGCCTTAAAAAGTAGCATCTTTGGGCTATCACGCCCGGCCATCATGCCATACAAGCTATCATGCCTTGAAAAGTAACATCTTTGGGCTATCACACCCGACTATCGTGCCATATTGGCTATCATACCTTGAAAAGCAACACCTTTGGGCTATCACGCCCGGCCATCATGCCAGTATTACACCCGGTCATCGTACCAGCACAATTGCTTAATTGCGTAGTTAATATGCCTAAGGAAAAGTTAAATAAAGCAAACTCAATCTTTTGCTATATCAAGCTATTGAGACACTAGTCGCTCCGCGCAAACCCAATAGCCGATAGTAATTAAAAAAACTTGGAATAACAAAGTAAGTCAAAAAGAAGGTTATCATTCATTAAAATCTAAAAAAAATAGTGTCTGGATCCGTAAAAGTAAAACACAAAGCTTTCCATCGATTACAAAACTCCTTTTATCTCTAAAAAACTACAAAACACTGGCAAACTAACAACCGCCATCCAAATATTTCTTTGAAGTTGACTCCTTAGCAGCATTGGAGACACTCGCATTGGATGTCTGGGGTCTTCATTGATACAGGGAAGCTCCCCACCAAGGTGGGCCGCCATACCTCTAGATGCTGAGTAAGAAGCCTGACCGTGCGTAAAACACATTTGGCCATGAAGGCATCCGAACTTGTCACTTTCTTCATGAAATTGGGTCTTCTTTGCCACTTCTTTGAAATCAAGCTCAGAGCACAAACCCTCATCAGGAATTCCCCTTTGTTAAGAAAGTGTTGCATCACGGCTTGATGACACACATTAACGACCTTCCCGCACTAAGAAGAGAGTAACTCCTTCATATGAGAAATGGCGGTACTCTGCCTTTGAAATTCCTCTTGGATTTGGCGAGTAAAAGCCGTATGTCTGGTGACTTGACCTTCAAGAGTCTGCACCAGGGCGCGGTACCGGTCACGGCTAGATTCACAACATCTAATTCATCGGTCAAGTTGTTAATCTGGTCGTTCAAATTCCTAACAAGCTTCAAAAACCCCTCGGAGTCTAGCCCTATAGAACAAATGAGCACCAGGGAGTAAGTAGAAAGGAAAAAATTGCCAAGGGAAGTAAAAAAGGGAGAGGCTAGGGTAAAGAAAGCTTTGCACCTTTGGCAGATAATTTTGCATTTTCAGATTGAAGAAGGGACAGAGACTCCTCCATATTTTTTATCTTCTCCCCGAGAACGGTCTTCTCTTGCACCAGTGCGGTATTCCCCTAGATAAGTATGGCTTTCTTTTGCTCATGAGTGGCCCTCGGTTGCTCTTCAAGAGCAGCCTTTTCTTCTGTCTGCACTAAGAAGAGAGTAACTCCTTCATATGAGAAATGGCAGTACTCTGCCTTTGAAATTCCTCTTGGATTTGGCGAGTAAAAGCCATATGTCTGGTGACTTGACCTTCAAGAGTCTGCACCAGGGCGCGGTACCGGTCACGGCTAGATTCACAACAACTAATTCATCGGTCAAGTTGCTAATCTGGTCATTCAAATTCCTAACAAGCTTCAAAAACCCCTCGGAGTCTAGCCCTATAGAACAAATGAGCACCAGGGAGTAAGTAGAAAGAAAAAAATTGCCAAGGGAAGTAAAAAGGGAGAGGCTAGGGTAAAAAAAGCTTTGCACCTTTGGCAGATAATTTTGCATTTTCAGATTGAAGAAGGGACAGAGACTCCTCCATATTTTTTATCTTCTCCCAGAGCGGTCTTCTCTTGCACCAGCGCGGTATTCCCCTAGATAAGTATGGCTTTCTTTTGCTCATGAGCGGCCCTCGGTTGCTCTTCAAGAGCAGCTTTTTCTTCTGTCAACGCATTATTCTCTTGGATAAGTGTGACTTTCTCTTCCATGAGGGTGGAATTTTCTCGGGAAGGGTAGCCTTTTCTTCCGAAAGCGTTACGTTTTCTTTTTCAAAGACAGCCTTTCCCTCTACGAGGATTTTCTCCCTATCATGAGCAGCTTGAGCCTTCCCTAGTAATATTTCCAAATCAGAAATATTTTACAACTGTTCACTCCTTTCTTGAACAAAATAACTCCGTACCTGTTTCAAGGAAGCCAAATCAGTCTCTAAAGGACGAGTATGAACTTTAAGGATAAAGATTTCATCCCTCAATTTTCTTAGTTGAGCTTCATAATCATCACTTTGTCAGGTGCATTCCGACCGGGCTCTCTACAACTCCTGGTTTGATGTTTCGGTCCTTCTCTTCACTTGAGTGGTGATTTCATTGTTGATGGTATCAACATAGCATTATGGATGAACCGAGACATCTCCAAATCTTCTTGAGCGTTATTAGCTCCGCACTTCTTGTAACGAAGTCGAGACTTCAGCCTATGAAATTCCACACTTTAGGCCATGGCCATTGTCTAAAAAAACACACACGCGTATAAGAAAAAAGCAAATCAAGTAAAGCATAGAACAAACGTTGCAAAAAAAAGCACAAACCCGAGAGACCCCCTGCCACATGTAGTCGAACGCCTCATCAAGGGGGATAGAATGGCGCATAATGGCATATGGCTCCGCTCCGCCATCCCCAATTCTCAGTCTCTCCTTAGTAGTTGTGATGGTGCGTAGAGGCGCAAAAATGCCTGTAGGAGAATCATACATTTTGACAACCTCCTTCCAAAGATCAAAATAAGAGAGGTCGGTCACCAGTATGGATGGCATGGGTTGGCTATGGTGATAGAACCACCCCTTCTTTTCGAAGGACTGTAAAACACTCGCTAACAGGCGGCGGAGGTGTCAAAGAGGAAGCGATAAGGTCTTCCCTCATCTTACTCTGAAGCTCGGGATTCTCATAAACCACTCGGTACCCTGTTGCTGGCTGGCACTCAGGACCTTTTGCAACATGGTATTTTTCTCAGTAGTAGCATCAAGGTCTACCATGTATGACATTTTAACTTTTTTACCGGGTACCTTCTCTTTCCTCTCTTTTGGTTTCGTACACTTTCTTGCCAAAATTTTTTAGGTAGGCTTCTTGAGCAGCGACAACAAGTGGAGAGCGGCTGGTCGCGGCGCCCCGAACAGTAGCAGGGGCTAAAAAAGAAACATGTGAGAAAAGCAATAAGTAATTATGAGAGAGCAAAACAAAGAAAGAAAATATTAAAAGAGGGGCAAGCACCTTTAAATAATCAGGAGCCAAGGCTCTTTCTTCAAGAGCAGAGCCACGAGTTGGATCTGAAGAAAAATAGCCCGTTAAGTCAGGGAACAAAGTATAAATTGGAGTTTGATGCCCAGACTCCTGGCCCGCATGAGGGCTATGGTTCAAACCGGACCCAAGGGTGAGAGGAAGAAACACACGACTCCTAGACCCTGGACTCATGTGCCATGTACTTGGAAAGGAGCAGTTTTCTCCGATTCAGGTGACTTTCTAACTTTATCCTTCTTTTTTCTTCCTGCCGGGTCATTTTCACCTTCACTTCTCTACCTTTTCTTAGAAGCAGGGGCTTCTTCGATCATACGCTTGGCCATGTTCGTAGCGGCATCAAGAGAGGTGTAGTAGTCAACTTTCTCATCTTCAAACTTGAAGACAACAAGGTTCCAGTCATAGAATGAGCTTACCTCGTCACCAATCCGAGAAAAATCTATAAAGCAAAAATAAGTAAAAGAATAGAGCACCCCGAAGGCGAAAGAAAGAAAAGAGAAGTAAAAGAAAGGAGATTAAGGTTACTTACTTTCTGAATGATTCAGGGAAGCCAGCCGCGCGCTAGTGAAGAACATTTTGACGCACTTGCTTATTGTTTAGTTGCTTGAGAAACAGGGAAATGGGAATCTCTGGGTTGAGTGCGGCACATTGCATAATTTCCCTTTCTTGAAAGAGGGGGAATATGGAACTCCTAAAAAGCGGCTGTGGGAGGAATGATGACGGACCATCTAGAGTTCCAACCAGGAGAAGCCTTCTTGTAGTCAAAGATAGAAAAGCTGGCTTTGGCGGAAATAGTTAAACTATCAGGATCGACGCGGCTGGTGAATAATTGAACGAAATCGGGTGCCTCAGGGCGAATCTCGTTCGTCTTGCAAAGGGCGATAGACACGTGAAGATAGACAATAATAGCCTTACAATGAAGATGAGCAAGAGTGCAGCATCGACGAATAAGAAAGTTGAGAACAAAGGGGGTGGGGCGGAATTGACATACCACGAAGGAAAAAATCATAATATACTACATACCCTAGGCCGAAATCGTCATAGGCGGGAGGAGGTAAATACGGATGCCAAGTGGGACTTTAACATCCTTTAGAATGACAGCTAAGGAGGATATGTCGAGGGAAGAAGGGAAAGACTGAAGACCAGTGTGGGACAAAAGCTCTTACCAGACTTGGCCTTAAACCGCCTCCCAAACAAGAACCGAAATCTTTGCATTATTTTTCGCAGAACTGGAAGAAGCAGCCATGGGTATCAAAGGAAGAAGCTTGCGAGGTATGAAGAAGTAGTAAGCAGAGAGAAGACTGTTGCAACGAGAGCAAGAAATTGAAAAAGAAAGAAACAATTGTAGAAAAGACGAGGGGAGACGAACAGGCCCTGGAATATAAGTGCGGTAAATTTTCATCCCTTTAAATATTATTAAATAAATCAAACAATACAAAAATCACCTTTTTGCAGAAAAAGGAAGGACTCTGTGTATTCCATGTCAAAAAGTAGGCACACGCATGCAGTCAAAGTTTAAGAAGGGCACGAGTGGAGCACAAGCGAAATAAGTTCTTTGTCCATGGTTTAGCAAGGAAAAAGAACTTGTTGGACTAGGAGAGATGAGGAATAACGTGAAGATAGGTTTGTGGACTTAAAAACCCAGCAAAATTTTCTAAAAATAGCCACGACAATTCCTATAAGTTATACTTTTTAATCAAGACAAAAAAGTAGAACTTGTGGGATTGATGAAGTGGGAAAAACAAGACCAACCAGGGAACCAAAAGAGGACCAAGGAATTGTTGCATGTTTAAGCCATAAAGATAAGCGACCAGCCGTAAATGACCGGTCACATGGCAAGAAGAAAGGATAGATAAGGATCGGGCGGATGCGCCCGGCTGATTAGCCGTGAGTAAGCCTAGGTAGGCGACCGGGGGCCCACGAGCGCGCTCTTTTAGATAAGAGAATACGAAGATGGCGACTGGTCGCACTTTCAATATTTTGTAGTTGTATAGCAACAGACAGTTGGTCGATTGTGCCGGTCGTTCGCACAAAATACTGCACGGGTAAGTGATGTGGAAGTCCAGTCAGACTAGACTGTTTATGTGGGGTATATATAAGAGTAATATTTATATTAACTTTAAATAATTGTAACTTTTAAAATATAAGTGCAAAATTAAAAAATTTTACATCATCGTTCATCTAAATCCAAACTCTTTAAAACAAGACCAATCATGAGTATATTTTGACAAGTTTAAAAATTTATGTTAGTTACATGTACATATTAACATATATCAATGACACTTATGATTCACCACATACAGTTTAAAATACAACCATATAACATTAATAATACACTACAAAACAATAATGATTCAGTATTTGTTCAAAAATTAGTTATCTAATTCACCATTTATTAGTTAATGAATCACAATACTAATTTCAATGAATCATAATATCAAATTTGATGAATCATAACATCATTTTAGTATATTATCAATAACATATAAAAATAAAAATTTTAAACAATGATACAACACAAAAGATATTTGATACGTAAGAAAAATACATGATTCACCATATAAGGTTTCAAATACATCATACAACAATAATAATACACTACAAAACAATAATAATTTTTATCGGTTCCGGAGTTTGTTATACAATTCACCACTTATTAGTTAATGAATCATACTATCAATTTTGATGAATCATAATATCAAAACTAATGAATCATATATGATTTTAGCGTATCATGGTATACATGTAAATTTTTTTTCAAAGTTGTCAAAACATATCCATGACTGGTCTTGTTTTAAAGAACTTGAATTTAAATGAATAATGATTTTTTTTCATTTTAGACATATATTAAAAGTTACAACTATTTAAAGTTAACATAATAAAAAGATAACCCAGTCAGTAAAACAGTCCAGTCAACTGCTAACTGGAACTGCCAAATCAACCAGCCGCACAATACTGGATGTGGGTCGACTGCAGCGTCGAATCTGCGAGCAACAGAATGACAGTCTGGCAGATAGATAGGCTGACAGGCTGGCAAGGCTAGAAGTTGTAAAGAAAAACCATAAATAGGGTTCATCCTCATAGGAATAGACACACTATCGATACCTGAGCATCATGTTGTCTTGTTTCTTTGCTTTCACTACAGATTATCTCTCTTAGTGCGAACTGACCCAACGAACCAAGTAATTAGACAAGAACCTTGGTGAGAGTCTAGGATCGAGGAGAGTTAGACGATGTAGACAACTAGGGAAAGGATAATAACCTTGGTTTTTGGATAAATTTTTGGTTGATTTGTTGTAATTTGAGTATGAATATTTTGTGGGTTTAGCTCTTTATGTTTAATGTTATGACATCAATTTTTGTATTTTTTTAAAATTCATTTCCCCTCCTAGTTGATACCATATTTTATTAAAAAGAGATTTAACAACTCAAAAATATAAAATAACTAGAGACTAATTAATTAAATGAAGTTAACAATTAATTAAATAAATATACTGAAGATTGATTATAAAAGAAATTGTGATCAGAGAATTTGCTAAATTGATATTTCATATACACTTTCACATTTGTCTGCTTTACTTTATAGATGAAGAAAGTTTTAGAGATTAAGAGTTATTAGACCAAATACCCTCCCTCCTCCGGTGCATATAAACCCTCACACACAATCTCAGATAAACGTCAACGCAACAACCCCAAAATATTCAACGTATTTACAGAAAAAACGGGCAGCATCAAATTAATTAAACTTTCTAGACTAGTAGTTCTTCTAGAAGGGATGAATGGTTCGCGTCACACCGCTAGCATTCGCAAAGAACCCCACCAGATCTTGCCTATACGGGAGATAAGACATCTTTTTTCTCCGATCGGTAGTATTGTGATGATCCCTGACTGATCTATTAATCTCCCCATAACCACCGCCGACTTCAGTACCTTCTTTTCCCTTCCCTTTAGACTTATTATTACCCTCAAAAATCTTCGCCGTAGTAACCGGCGGCAGCAATATCTTAACCAACTTATTGCTGTGACGACACTGCTTCTGATCTTTACTCTGCTCCTGGTCTTTCTTGTTCTGTACCTTCTCGTCTTTCGTTTGATGAGATGGAAGAAACATAAGGGAATCTCTGCTCCCATCACTGTGTGTCCTGTTAAGTAATCGACGAAGTCTCCAGCGTTTAGATGAGGAGCCGGTTGAGTTACTCTTCTTGTTTAATTCGGGTAGTCGGTGTTGGTTTGGAGTCCAGACGCAATAAGTGTCTGGAGCTAAACCGTCGAGATCGTCTGCTTCTGACGATGAGGATGATGGATCGGTTTCTCGTTCAACTATGAGAAGATTCTTGAGTGGAACGCGGGATGGAGGGGTGGATGAATTTGTGGGGTTCGGTGTGGATGATGATTGGGAAGATTGATTGTGGATGTGTGGTGTATGGTAATCGCCAATCGGTGTCGGTGTAGATGAGATCGGTGTTGAAGAGAGGGAAGAGGGGACGGATCTGACCGTTATGGAAAATTTCGTCAGCGGCGATTGGGGAGGAAGTGTGTTGTGTGAGTGGGGGAGCAAATTCGAAGTCGCTATCATCGTCTTCTCCTGTTTGGTCTGCTTCTTCAGGTCCGGTTTCCGAAGTCTGTTTTTGGTGGGAGTCTTGTGGTTGTTGATTGATGTTATTACCGTCGTCCTCGGCAAGGTAATAACGGCAGAGTGCGGTGTTACGAGGGGAAGGTGGTACGGATGAGAAGAAGACGGTATCGTTTTCGTTGTCGTCACTGTAATAAGGGAAGTGATCTTGATCATCTGCAAATTCACGGATGACTCTGTCGGCAACATCGACAAGGTGGCTGCTGGAGGAGTAGCCGTTGAAGGTAGGTGAGGCGGATAGATCAGAAGGGCCTAAGAGATTATCGGCGGCTCTCATTTTTGTGAAACAGAGGGAAGATGTGAGGAGTTGGTTGAGGTTAGGGTTGGATTGACGAGAGGAGGGAGAAGGATTGAAGAGAAGTGGAGGAGGAAAAGTGGGGTGAGATTGGTATATATGAGATGAGATGAGATGAGTGGGAAGTAGAAAGAAAAGGGTTACGCGCTGTGAGGGGAGAAGTGGAAGGAAAAGGCGGCGGCAGGGCGCGTTTCAGTTGAAGGAGGTGGAAAATGGAGGAGCCAACCAACAAGGAAGGAGCATTAAAATCGTGAGTGGGATCATGTTTCTTTTGCCAATCGAGGAAGATTAAGACGTGTCTCTTTACTTTATTTTATTTTTTGCTTTAGCTTTTATCCGTTCTCTCAGAGGAGAGGAGCCTGGAGGAAGAGTGGCGTGGGACGGGTGAGATAACTTTTTTCCCACTTTTTTATTTTAATGTGTATAAACAAGCCGGGGTGACACATGGCGGGAAGAAGGGAGGCATATGGTGGGGGAAGATATATGATGCAAGCAAGCAAGCAAGCAATTAGCAAGCGAAACAGAAGGTCGCTGGACAACTCGATAGGTGTATTTTGAATTAATGCCTAGTATATAATATAGTGGCGTAGGGATATACTAACACTTTAATCGGTGGACAATAATTTTCATTTTATGAATGGATTTGTATGCTGGACGATTTAGGTGATTACACTTACAATATTTTACTCAATAATTCTACAACACACGACATCTAAGATTTTTCCAGGGTTAGATCGTACATTTCTAGAATAATAGTGGTTTTTGTTTGAGTTTCGACGCGGATTTGCGCTCACTTTTAATCATATTTAAAAACAAATAAGCGTATCGATAATATGTCGAAATCAAATGACGCCTTAAAACAATAGATTATCAAATCTCATAACTTAAAGTAAGAAATTCTTATATACTTCTTTTGTCCTATTTGATTGTCTTATTTATTTATTTTTGAACAAAGGATAATATATAGATAGTAGGAAACAAGTTTGAGTACAAGTTTCGGCATATGATCTGGAATCCATGAGCCCGTATATTACTTGCATCGGGCATGGTTAGCAAGACAATGCAAACTAATATTTGCTTCCCTAGGAATGTAGAAAAAGGAAACATCAAGGAATCGACTAGAAGATGCTAAAAGTCTGTCTAAAATAAATGTCGTGGATGGCAGTAAGGAAGTAGGGCTTCCTTTTTGAAGATATTGGACAACTGATTTGCAATCCGACAGCACTCTACAAGATTGGTAGACAGAAAAACTGCCATGTTGAGCCCATATTCAATTGCATTTGCCTGAGCATCAGTTATTAGAAGAGAGGCATGGAGACCCATACATCCCGCACGAAGAAGCTTTGTATTCGATTGAACAACAGCAGCATATCCAACACGATCATGAGAGTCAAGACTAGCATCAACCGAAATTTCTAAGTAAGTAGGATGTGCTTGTCGATGACGCTGCAGGGTTGTAGAGGTAGTGGAGGATATATTAGCAACATCTAATTATAAATAACTATTAGCTTGACACCAACCGTGAGCAAAGTGTGACACTCGATCATGGGAAGCTTGACATCGTGCGAACCATAACTTCCAAAAGAAATGTAGATAATTTGATACCATTGATTTTGAAGCTTGAGAACATAATTGTGAAAACCAGTCTTGGAGACCTTGATCTGATTGAATAGTGTCTGGCAAGTCAAAACCAAAAGTAGTCCAAAAAGGTCGAACCACCGGGCACTTGTATAATGCATGTGACATCGTTTCTGGATACTTGCAAAAATAACACTCTGTGGACATGTCCACCTTGATTCGATCTTTGATAGCAGTATTGCATGGTAGCTTTGTTGTTAAGATTTTCCATCCAAGCAGCTTTACCCACGGGGTGCATATAATGTCCAAAGCTTTTTATAAGCTGAGCAGTGGTTACTGGGTGTGGAGGTTGAAGGAGTGTGTATATTACGCATAAACAAATCTGCATGGTAGGGTGATTTTACCGTACATATTTTTGCTGAAAAGAGTCCCTCAGTACCAGTAGTCCCCTGATTCATAACCATCAGACTCGGGATGAGGCAAAGCTATTTGAAGTACGTCTTGAACATCAGAAGGATCACACCATTGATTTAGCAGGCTTGTATTCCAAATATTTGGTGGGCTTATCAAAGTTGCCACAGAAGAGAGTTGGCGTACTAGTGGTGGAACATGATATGGAAAGAGTTTACCCCCTGGCTTTGAAAGAAGCCAGCGATCTGTGAGTTTGGTAGTATGACCATTGACAATTGCTCTTCGACTGTCGAATTCCACAAGGTCACGCACACCCAGTAGTGCTCTCCAAATTGGGCTAGAATTATGAGCTGGTTTGACCACCATCCAAGGGGAATTTGCCATATATTTAGCATGATAAAACTGTGATAAAAGAGTTTGTGGTTGGGAAATGATGCGCCAGAGCTGCTTTGCAAGGAGCGCACGATTGAAGCTCCGCAGCTCCCTAAAACCCAAGCCCCCTGAATTTTTATCTTTGCATAATGTTGGCCACTTGGTCCAATGAATAACTGAGCTCTTTGTGCTTCCTCCCCACCAAAACTTGTTGATCACCTGCTGGAGTTTCTTGAGGAGTGTTCGAGGCAGCAGAATGGCAGACATTGCATAAGAAGGAATTGCTTGAAGCACTGCTTTAACTAGGGTTGTTCTCCCTGAATGAGATACTTTGTTCGACCAACTTTGAATATGCTTCATCACCCTATCCTTTATGTAATTGAAAACTGAACATATGTTCTTGCCTATGCTGCTGGGAAATCCAAGATATATACCCAAATCAGGCACCTGATGCGTATGAAGGAAACCAGTAATATCTGCTTTTACCCTTAAAGACAACCCTTGGGAAAACATAACTGCAAACTTCTCGGTGTTGATACATTGACTTGATGCAACCTTGAAATTATGTAGGATGTCCCCAAGTGCACAGGCATTGGCAGCAGTTGCTTCCCCAAAGTTGACACAATCATCAGCAAACAATATAAGTTGGTAATTGGTCTATCTAACCCTGGGAGCTTAAAACCACGATAAAGATCAAAATAATGAACAAAATGGGCGATAGTGGATCACCCTGCCTTAAACCTCTATGACGAATGAAAGTTTGGCGTGTTATTTGATTTCAAAATTTAACATGTAAGATAATATAATTTTATAAATCTAATGGAATTAAAAATGGCATAAAGGTAGTAGTATATGTTAGTGTAGCCAAGTTCGTAGATATAGGTAAAATTATAATATCAATTTTTTCTTCTCTTTGTGTAAATCAGCACTTCCTCCACGTTGATTCTCTTCTCTCTTTCTATGAATCTGGGATGCTCTCACTTCTCTCAATAAATTTCTTTTTTTTTGTAATTCATAGAAGCTCGACATTGCTTCCAGTCAATTTCTCTTTTCCCACAATTCTCAGAAGCTATCCACTACTCGCCATCGAGTTCTTTCTGTTTGATCTGCACTCCACAATATCTCATTGTTATAGAAATTTGGTTTATGGGGTAAAATCTTTGTTGACACTATCTTTAACACCCTGGATTTTGCCTTAAAACATAGGTTATTAAATAAAAAAACTAACGGTGAAAACGGCTTCGAAAACGGACTCCAAACGAGCCATAAAAGTGCAAAACAAGCTTAGTCCGAACTTGTGTCCGGACATTGATGTTCGGACACAAGTCGAGAGTTGAAAAGGTTAAAACCAAAGACGTCCGAACTTGTGTCCGGACTTCGAAGTTCGGACACAAGTCGAGTTCAAAGTCCGAAAATTCTACGCGGCGTGTCCGAACATTGGTCCGAGCTTACAAGTTCGGACTTAAGTCAAGACTTGCAAGTCGACCTCGCCCTCGCATGCTGTCCGAACATTGAAGTTCGGACAGAAGTTCGGACACACAAAACAGAGAATCCTTCTTAAACTCTCGAGGCCTGTCTGAACATGGATGTCCGGACGGACGTTCGGACAGGTCCTGATACGCATCTCTACCAGCGAAAACAGAACCAAATCAACATCAAAATAAACATAATAACTTAGCAACCAAAGAAGAATCATTTCAATAACTTAGTACCTCAAATGATAACAAAAACACCATCGAAAGATCTCTTATACAGAGAGTAAATCTCCATCATAACCAAAACTTCTTAGAGAACAATACCAGTAAAACACTTCAACTTATTAGCAGCGGAATAGCAAAATCCAAAAGGCGTTACCGCCACACTCTAACGAAGAGTGCTCAGGCTTTAAACTACTAACCAAATACCAAAGTTTCCAAAACTTGTAAAACATAGCAATTCCAAAACATAACTTAACTCAAAATTAAGCGTAGTAATTATCCAGTCATCCTAAGCTATGTGGCAGCGTGTCCCAATCCCCAATTCAACCATGAGTTCCTGCGATCATAAAACAACAATAGAAAACGCGAAGGGATCGCGCAAATCAGCAAAACAGAGTAAACATTACCTCAACTTATAAAATACATTTTGAAACTCATTTTACATTTACAAAACATTAACTCACACCATACATTAACCAGTTTCACCAACACCAAACCACCTTTAGTAAAACATTTCGGGGGAGAACTTTCTAAGAATTAAATCAATGGTTTACACGGATGACCCCCAAAACGGGTCGCAACAATTAGAATCCCACCTCACTCTACGTCCTTAAGTGTGCACACCCCCCAGATGGTAACTTATGACTCAAAGGAGTAGATCATTAGAGCTTAACTGCAAGTAATGTCTACAGGCAAAATAATAAGAATATCCACGGGGTACATAGTACCAATGATTACACGGAGCGCCAATATGGCACCAACAATATACACGGAGCACCAAGAGGTACCAACAATCCAATAACCAATTCAAAGAAAGTCTCCCAAAACAGTTATTCAAACCCTTTCGCATAACATCTCACCAGAATACGCAGGGGAAGACAATTCCCAAACTTTCACAATAACCAAAACCACAATAAATCCAACCCTTTGTTAATTCGCAAAAACACAGAGGTAGCGAATGTTGAGCATAACATTTACCTGGATACGCTCACAGCCACAGATTCACTCAGCCAGATCAGCAGAAGCGTTCGCCAAGGAAATCGGAGTCTAGAATACAAGTAGAACACAATCAGATACTACCCAGATACTAGCGAATTAATCATCCAACCTTACCAATGGATTCCCCTTACCCTTCTACCAGATCCGGCACCAGAGAAGCAGCCTAACAGCGACGGGGAAACAAGAACGAGAATTAAGAGGGGTTGGGAGCTTGAAGAAAGAGAGAAGCGTAGAGACGACGTATTGAAGATGAAGAAGATCGTGATATCGATCGTGTTATTAAATAGGAATGATGTGAAAATAATTAAGGAATTAGTAATTAACTAATAAATATACCTAGTTTAGAGGAAGGAGAATTTATAAACAATACTGTAAAATAACTTGGAATGAGTTTATAAATCAGATTTCAATTTAAAAGTAAATGAATAACGTTAAAATCATGGAAGGATCTAGATTCAAGATTTAGAGAGATAAGTAGACATTATTTGGTTAAAGTAAAAGAGAAGAAGGGCTAACTGATCGCTAGTAAGGAATGAGAAGAATTATCTAAATAAATAGATAAAAGAATAAATACATAGTAGCTGAATAAATAAGTTAGGAAGGAAAATATTTTAGGAAGAAGAAACAATCAAATTTGTATCCTTGAACATAATAAAGTTGTTTGAGACGAACGTAAACATGTATATATGTATAGCTTCTCTGGGCCTTTATTGACCTAACTAATAACATTCTCGACTATATGCTATTTTAATCCTATGCCAAAATTCACGGGTATTTCATCTTATCCCCCTTAAAAGAAAGCTTCGCCCTCGAAGCTAAGCCTAGATAATGCTCCAACCAAAAGACCGATCCTGAAAGCTGAATCCAACTGAACTTGACATAAGTCTTAAACGGTTACATGCCGAGCTGAAAAGCTGAGGGTACTTCTTCTTCATTTCCTCTCGACCTCCCACGTCGCCTCCTCAGTCCCATGATTCGACCATAACACCTTGACCTTTCGGGTGGACTTGATCGGGTCTCTCTAGTCTTGGTGTCCAATACTTTAATAGGGTATTCCTCGTATGATAGGTTCTGCTCCAACTCCAGCACCTCAGGCTGTAGAACGTGGGACGGGTCAGGCACATAACGCTTCAGCTGAGAGACATGGAAAACATTATGGACTCTCTCCAGCTCACCAGGTAGTGCCAACCTGTAGGCCACCTCTCCAATTCTTTCTAGGACCTCGTAAGGTCCCACGAATTTGGGGCTCAATTTCCCCTTCTTCCCGAATCTGGTTACCTCTCTCACAGGAGACACCTTCAGGAAGACTCTATCACCAACTTCGAATTCAACCGGTCTCCTCTTTAAGTCAGCATAGGAATTCTACCTATCCTGGGCCGCTTTCATTCTGCTCTGGATGATTCGGACCTGCTCCATCGTCTCCTCTATCAGCTGGGGTCCCAATATCACTGTCTCACTGATGTCACTCCAAATAAAGGGGTTCTGCATTTCCTCCCATACAAGGCTTCATAGGGAGCCATCTTAATGCTAGAGTGGTAACTGTTATATATGAGAACTCCACCAGATGAAGTCTGTCTGCCCAAGTTCCCTGAAAGTCCATGACACATGCCCGAAGCATGTTCTCAAAGGTCTGGATAGTCCTCTCCGTCTGACCATCTGTCACTGGGTGAAAAGCAGTGCTCAACTTCAATTTAGTACCCATAGCCTTCTGAAACTGCTGCCAGAAATGTGCTAAGAATCTCAAGTCTCGATCAGATACTATCGTCTGTGGCACGCCATGGTATCTGACCACATACTTAATGTATGCATCCACTAGCTGACTCATAGACTAAGTGCTCTTCATAGGGATGAATCGAGCGGACTTGGTGAGTCGATCCACGATCACCCATATATGGTTGACTCCACCCTTCGCCGGCGGTAGTCCAACTACGAAATCCATAGAAAAGAGTCCCACTTCCATTTGGGTACTTCCAAAGGCTGCAACAATCCTCCCATCTTATGCTCGAACTTCACCTTCTGACAGGTGAGGCATCTAGACACGAACTCTGCTACCTCTCGCTTCATATTTGGCCACCAGAACAGCTTCTTCAGGTCTTTGTACAATTTATCTCTGCCTGGGTGGACTGAATAGGGAGTATTATGAGCCTCATTCATCAGTCTCTCCTTCACATCTGCACAACTCTGAGGGACGCACCAACGGCCTCTGAATCTAAGACTGCCATCATCGTGGATCTCGAACCCTTCTGCCTCCCCTCCTTCAACTTCTCCCTGATTCGTTCCAACTTAACATCGCCAGGCTGTCCTTTGAGTATCTCTCCATAAATGTCGGAGGAGACACTCATGTGGTACAGCTTCACCTCGTGCTCTACTCCTCCAGATTCCATCACCTCTAAATTCAACTTCTGAAACTCATGAGCTAGATCATCAGGAAGGACCCACATGGAGTTCACTGAATGACTCATCTTTCTGCTTAATGCATCTGCTACCAAGTTGGACTTCCCTTCATGGTACAGAATCTCCAGGTCATAGTCCTTAATCAGCTCTAACCATCGTCTCTGCCTCATATTCAATTCTTTTTGGGTGAAAATATACTTGAGGCTTTTGTGGTCGGTGAAGATCTTGCACGAGACGCCATAGAGGTAGTGTCTCTAGATCTTGAGTGCAAAAACCACGGCTGCTAACTCCAGGTCATGCGTCGGATATCTGGTCTCGTATTCTTTCAACTGCCTCGACGCGTAGGCTATGACCTTCCCGTGCTGCATCAGGACGCACCCTAAGCCATATTTGGAAGCATCGCTGAAAACTTCGAACCCATCTGTCCCTGAAGGCAAGGTCAGGACTGGAGCTATGGTCAACCTCTCCTTCAACGTCTGGAACGCCTTCTCACAGTCGTCGTCCCACTGGAATTGATCACTTTCTTAATGAGGTTGGTGAGAGGTCTCGCTATCTTCGAAAAGTCCTTCACGAAACGTCTGTAATACCCCGCCAAGCCCAGAAAGCTTCGCACTTCAGTCAAGTTACTGGGCCTTGGCCATTCTTTTACGGCCTGAATCTCGACGGATCTACTGAGACGCCTTCTCTGGTGATGACATGGCCCAGGAATGCCACTCGGTCTAACCAGAAGTCACACTTGGACAACTTCGCGTACAACTGCTGCTCCCTCAATGTCTGCAATACTAGCCTCAAATGCTCCTCATGCTCCCGTTCGTCCTTGGAATATATGAGGATGTCATCTATGAAAACCACCACGAACCGATCCAAGTAGGGGTGGAAGATACGGTTCATGAGGTCCATAAAGACAGCTGGGGCGTTGGTAAGTCTAAAGGGCATCACCAAAAATTCATAGTGCCCATACCTAGTCCGGAAGGCTGTCTCGGGATGTCTCTCTCTGCCACTCTGAGCTGATGGTATCCTGACCTCAATCGATCTTCGAGAAGATCCCTGCCCCTTGCAGCTGGTAAAACAGATCGTCTATCCTCGGCAAGGGATATATGTTCTTCACCATGATCTGGTTCAGCTCCCTGTAGTCGATGCATAGCCTCATACTCCCGTCTTTCTTCTTCACAAACAAGATTGGGGCTCCCCAAGGCGATACACTAGGGCGAATGTATCCCTATCCAAAAGATCCTCCAACTGGGTCTTCAATTCTTTCAACTCTGAGGGTGCCATCCGGTAAGGAGCCTTCGAAATTGGCGCTGAGCCTGGCACAAGGTCGATGCTGAATTCCACTTCTTGGTCTGGCTGCATACCCGGAATCTCGTCTGGGAACACGTCTGGGAATTCACTTATACTCGGATCTCATTCTTTTCGTCTGGCTCCTGGCTCAGGTCTTGGACATGGCAGAAGTATGCTTGTTGTCCTTTCTTTACTTGAGAGAGAATTGTCATTGCTGAGACAATCTTCACTCCAGGCTTCTCCTCCACATTTCTGTACGAGACTCTCTGTCCCGACGGTCCTCTGAGAATAATTTTCTGCGTGCAGTCTATCCTTCCCTTGTATTTGCTCAGCCAATCCGTCCCCAGGATTATGTCGAAGTCGGTCAAGGCGAATTGGATCAAATCTATTACAAATTGCTCCCCTTTGATGTCTATAGCTACATCTTTCATTACATTCTTACAAGTAATCACTCGTCCCGATGGTATAGATACAGCTATGGGAGAAGTCTTGCAGAGTGGATTTATCGTGAGTGATTTAGAAGAGGTGTAGTTGTTAAAAGAAAGAAATTAATACTCAAAATATCCGTCGGGCTGCAAATTAAAACCCGGTCGTAGTAGTGTAGAAGACAGAAGCGGCCGGGGTCAAACCGTGGGACTTATAGCGAGCTAAAGTAGTTCCTAAGCTTGTCACAAAAGGGGGGAAGTTAATTGACTTGTTTTAGAGAATTAAAAGAGCAGATTAAATTACTGAGTGCAGATGAATTAAATGGAACTCCGGGTTCAGGTTTATATAATCTGATTAATTATGCTATCTCTTCCGGTTTAATAAATTAGTTTGGCAAAATTCCTGTTTTTATCCTAAGGACTAAGTCATAGACCCTTAAGAACTCGTTTACCAGAAAATGCTCGGTCTATCAAGGTTCGAGCAGTACTATGTAAACGGACGTTAAATTCGAGGAATTATAATTGCATCTGTAAATAAACTTATTAAATCATAATAAGTTTTCTCCAGATTTACGGCTTAAATAACCTGTCTATTTATCACCTGGTCTGATCAAAATAGACTTAGGAAAACATTTTAATAAATTCATGTAATTTATTAAAATGGTGAGAGAAATCCTTTAAGCGTAACAAACTGTATTTATTAAAACCGGTAAAAATATTGATTACATAATTAAACAAACCATAATTAAAAACCTTGCCCGGAGCAAATCCTCCTTAGCCAGACATATTAACTGGTAATAAATCTGACAGAGGTTGGACGTAATAACAGCACGGAGACGTGATTAGTGAATGGAGAAATGGAGAGGTCGAAGAGTGAAACATGTACGTAGGTTATTAAGTGAAGTGGATGAATTTGAGAATTTAGAGAACTGGGGTATGAGATGTACGTGAGTGTTAATGGAAGAGAATGAATGAGGTGAGAATGAGTGATTTTCTGGTTTTCTCCGTGCACTCGTATAAGGCTGTAGGGAATGGGTATTTATAGAAGAAATGAAGAGGTAGTCTTCCGTAGATATTTGCAGTTGATTGCCCACTTGAGTGCTTCGTTGATTGAAGCATTGATTGCTTCATTCATTTATTGCAGGGGACAATGGCGAAATGCGGGAGCGATTTAAGGTAGGCAGTGCTCGGAGTAGATAGATAAGGTGAAGACGAGCGCGAAGAGAGAAAACTAGTCCGGCGTCTATTTTATTGACCGCGTCGAAGACCGCCTAGCGGTTTGGGTGTGGTGTCCGCCAGATAAGTGGGGTAGTGGTAGTTTGTCCGTGCGTGGTAACGGGGCGGACAAGAGTGAGGAGACCGCTAGGCGGTTGCACGAGAGGAGTCCGCCTCCTCTTGGGCGGTCCCGTGTATGGAGTCCGCGTGGTAATGGGGCGGACAAGAGTGAGACGTCCGCTAGTGGTTCCGCCTCTTTAGAGGCGGTTGTGTGTGAGAGGACCGCCAGGCGGTTGTATATGAGGTGACCGCCTGATATGGGCGGTTGCAGCCTTGACCGTGTCCCATTTTCCTTCGAACTTTGACCGGCTCTAGATTCTTCATTTGGACTCCGTTTTCTGAGCCGTTTGCGTCTATGCGTTCGTCTCTTTGACTACTTCACTCCCGGCTTGGTTTTCCTCATGTTAAACCAATAATTTTGTGAAATAAACAATAAAACATAAACTAGAGGAAAACTAACCGAAGTGGAGAAATGAGCAAGGAAAAGTGCTAATATTAAACATGAAATACACCTATAAAACATGCTCATTTTGACACTTATCACACCCCCACACTTATCTTTTTGCTTGTCCTCAAGTAAAACCATGTACCTAAGCAAGTAGGAAATGCTCAATACTAACAAATATTATTATGAAGGGTAGGATAAAAAAGTCAATAGTTTATGATCTCTAAAACTTATTGAGGAGTGTGAAAAATTATCTGCTGGTGGCATAGGTGTGCTCAAGGTGAAAACAAAATAGAATTTCGGGGTATGATCTAAGGTACTTCAATGTTTCTTTTGTTTTGGTGACTCCGAGAACTTTTACCATGGCCAACTTCTCTCTAGAATGGGCATTGAGGAGAAAATAAAAGGAAGAAAAGATTTATGCATTTGCTTCACTTTTACATGAGGGATGAGAAAATGTAGGCATAATGCCTTTGTATTTAAGAACACTCAACTCTCTTTTGTTGGTTACCAATGGTGTCTCGAAAGTCCCTTATTTTTTGTATTCTTTTTTTTTAACAGAAAAGCACCCCTTAGCAATCCCTAAGAGAGAAAACAGAAAGAAACCCTGAGCAATAAAATCCAACCATTTGCAGATTATTTGGTCACACCGCATATAAAAATGCTCCTCAAAAAGTAACCAAATGTAAAATTTTAAAATTTGTACCCTTTATCCCACAATTCATAATAGTATTTGTTTTTAAAGAGAAAAACCTACATTAGCAGGGTACATAATTTAATTTTTGAACAAATGCGAGGTAAGCAGAAGATAAGTAGAGACACTTAACAATTTTAAGCATTTAGATGACCTGAAAAGACTCTTCAACGCGAAGAAGAAAACTAGTCCGGCGTCTATTTTAGTCTTGACCGCGTCGAAGACCGCCTGACGGTTTGGTGTGTGGTGTCCGCCAGATAAGTGGCGGTAGTGGTAGTGTTGTCCGCGTGGTAACGGGGCGGACAAGAGTGAGGAGACCGCTAGGCGGTTGCACGAGAGGAGTCCGCCTCCTCTTGGGCGGTCCCGTGTGTGGAGTCCGCGTGGTAATGGGGCGGACAAGAGTGAGACGTCCGCTAGTGGTTCCGCCTCTTTAGAGGCGGTTGTGTGTGAGAGGACCGCCAGGCGGTTGTATATGAGGTGACCGCCTGATATGGGGCGGTTGCAGCCTTGACGTGGCCCATTTTCCTTCGAACTTTGACCGGCTCTAGATTCTTCATTTGGACTCCGTTTTCTGAGCCGTTTGCGTCTACGTTCGTCTCTTTGACTACTTCACTCCCGGCTTGGTTTTCCTCATGTTAAACCAATAATTTTGTGAGATAAACAATAAAACATAAACTAGAGGAAAACTAACCGAAGTGGAGAAATGAGCAAGAAAAGTGCTAATATTAACATGAAATACACCTATAAAACATGCTCATTTTGACACTTATCACACCCCCACACTTATCTTTTTGCTTGTCCTCAAGTAAAACCATGTACCTAAGCAAGTAGGAAATGCTCAATACTAACAAATATTATTATGAAGGGTAGGATAAAAAAGTCAATAGTTTATGATCTCTAAAACTTATTGAGGAGTGTGAAAAATTATCTGCTGGTGGCATAGGTGTGCTCAAGGTGAAAACAAAATAGAATTTCGGGGTATGATCTAAGGTACTTCAATGTTTCTTTTGTTTGGTGACTCCGAGAACTTTTACCATGGCCAACTTCTCTCAAGAATGGGCATTGAGGAGAAAATAAAAGGAAGAAAAGATTTATGCATTTGCTTCACTTTTGCATGAGGGATGAGAAAATGTAGGCATAATGCCTTTGTATTAAGAACACTCAACTCTCTTTTGTTGGTTACCAATGGTGTCTCGAAAGTCCCTTATTTTTTGTATTCTTTTTTTTAACAGAAACCCCTTAGCAATCCCTAAGAGAGAAGACAGAAAGAAACCCTGAGCAATAAAATCCAACCAATTTGCAGATTATTTGGTCACACCGCATATAAAATGCTCCTCAAAAGTAATCAAATGTAAAATTTTAAAAATTTGTACCCTTTATCCTACAATTCATAATAGTATTAGTTTTTAAAGAGAACAACCTACATTAGCAGGTACATAATTCAATTAGAACAAATGCGAGGTAAGCAAAGATAAAGAGAGAGACTTAAAATTTTAAGCATTTAGATGTCCTGAAAAGGCTCTTCCCCCACACTTAGCTAAGCAATGCCCTCATTGCGTAGATGAAATAAAATTAATAGGGCAAGCAAAGTAAAGGAAAGAGTGTACTCCCCAGATTTCGTAGAGTGTGTAGAGCTCCCCCACACTTGAGTGTTGCTGTGAATGTCATAATTAACCTGTAAAGAATTCTACACAGCGAGAAGAACTCAAGTGAAGCCTGCATTTTATTATAGCAAATAAAAGGGAAATATAGTACAAAAAGGAAAAACATATTAAATTAAAGGAAAGTTAAAGATAGATAGTGGGTTGCCTCCCACCGAGCTGCCCGGGTTTAACGTCTCTAGCTAGACGTATTTGACCAAGTTTTAGTTTGGAGAAGATTCTGAGGGCGAATTGTCCTGCTGTTCTTGGACAAAATAAGTTGCAGATAGGTTAGTTGAAATATTGGAATGAGAATTATACCTTTTAAGACGTGCCCCGTTGACCTTGAAAGTTTCGCCTTGTTTGTTCTGGAGTTCAAAGGCACCGTACGGGGTCACACTAACAATTTGAAAAGGGCCGGCCCAATGTGACTTGAGCTTCCCTGGGAAAATCCTTAATCTCGAGTTATATAAGAGAACCCAATCACCAACTTCGAATTCCTTCTTGAGGATCATCCTGTCGTGGAACTTTTTGGTGCGCTCTTTATAGATCTTTGCATTCTGATAAGCCTGATCTCGCAGCTCTTCTAATTCGGTAAGTTGGAATTTTCTTTCTCTCCTGCAGAAACCATGTCAAAGTTTAGGGCTTTGATTGCCCAATATGCTTTATGCTCCATCTCTACAGGAAGGTGGCATGCTTTTCCATAGACCAGCTTAAAAGGAGACATCCCGATGGGAGTCTTGAATGCAGTGCGGTAAGCCCAAAGCGCATCATCCAGTTTAAGTGCCCAATCCTTCCGTGATGAGTTAACCGTCTTCTGAAGGATCCATTTTAACTCTCGGTTGGAAACTTCTGCTTGACCGTTTGTCTGGGGGTGATAAGGTAAAGCTACCTTGTGACGTACCCCGTATTTGACCATAAGTGCTTCGAAAACGGTTGCAGAAGTGTGTTCCTCCATCACTAATAATAATTCTGGGCACGCCGAAACGGGTAAAAATGTGCTTCTTGAGGAATCTTGTTACTGTCTTTGCATCGGCATGATGACACGGTACAGCTTCCACCCACTTTGACACATAATCAACTGCCACCAGAACATATTCGTGGCCCTGCGAGGAAGGGAACGGTCCCATGAAATCGATGCCCCAACAATCAAAGAGCTCTACTTCTAGTATCCCTTGTTGCGGCATCTCATGTCTCCTGGATGTTACCCATTTTCTGACAATTATCACATTGTCTGCAGAATTGGTACACATCTTTATGAAGGGTTGGCCAATAAAAACCTGAGGCCAGGATCTTAGCAGCGGTCCTCGTGGGTCCATGGTGACCTCCGGCTTCCCGAGAATGACAAAAGTGAATGACGCTCGAAACCTCTTCTTCCGGGAGACATCGTCGAATTAACCCATCAGCACTAACTCGGAACAAGTACGGGTCCTCCCAGAAATAATGCCTCGAGTCAGAAAGGAATTTCTTCTTCTGGGAGTAGGAAAAATCGTAGGGTACTGTTCCTGAGACTAAATAATTGGCCAGGTCTGCGTACCATGGCTCCTGTACTTTGGTGATGGAGAAGACAGTCTCGTCGGGGAAGAATTCGTTGATGGGCACACTATCCGTAGGAGTCACCAACCTAGAGAGATGGTCGGCGACGACATTCAGTTTCCCGCTCTTATCTTTGACTTCGATGTCAAACTCTTGAAGTAGAAGAATCCAGCGCAAGGCGAGGCTTGGCTTCTTGTTTCGTGAATAAGTATTTGAGAGCGGAGTGGTCTGTATGCACGATGACCTTGCTTCCCCATAAGTAAGATCTGAACTTATCGAGGGAGAAAACTATAGCCAAAAGTTCTTTTTCGGTGGTCGTATAGTTTTCTGCGCGTCGTTCAGTGTTCTGCTAGCATAGGCGATCACTCTCAAGATTTTCTCTTTCTTTTGGCAAAGAGCTGCTCCCACGGCATAGTCACTTGCGTCACACATGATCTCAAAAGGAAGAGACCAATCAGGTGGTATGACCACAGGTGCTGTCACCAATTTTTGTGTTATTGTTTGGAATGCAGCTGAACATTTCTCATCAAAATGAAACGGGGCATCTTTCTGTAGCAGGTCGGTCAAAGGTTTGCTGATTTTGGAAAAGTCCTGAATAAACCGCCGATAAAATCCTGCATGCCCTAGAAATGCTCGTATATCTCGAACTGTAGTTGGTGCTGGTAACTTCTCAATAACCTCTACCTTGGCTTTATCCACCTCTATCCCTTTTGCTGATATTTTATGTCCAAGGACGATCCCGTCCTTGACCATAAAATGACACTTCTCCCAGTTTAAGACGAGATTCGTATCCTCACACCGTCTCAGGATCAAATCTAGTTGTGCCAAGCATTTGTCGAAACTAGAGCCATAGACTGAGAAATCGTCCATGAAGACTTCTATGCTCTGCTCGATGAAGTCAGCAAATATTGCTTGCATACATCTCTGGAAGGTAGCAGGGGCGTTGCATAGACCGAAAGGCATTCGTCGGTATGCAAAGGTACCATAAGGACAAGTGAAGGTTGTCTTGTCCTGGTCCTCAGGTGCGATTGGTATTTGAAAATAACCCGAGAACCCATCTAGAAAACAGTAGTACTCTTGCCCTGCTAGTCGTTCCAACATCTGGTCGATGAAGGGGAGAGGAAAGTGATCCTTCCTGGTGGCCAAGTTCAAACGCCGATAATCAATACACATGCGCCATCCTGTGATCTTTCTTTGAGGGATAGTCTCTCCCTTTTCATTAATAACAGCTTCGATGCCCCCCTTCTTAGGGACAACTTGAACAGGACTGACCCATGGACTGTCAGAAATTGGATAGATGATGTCTGCGTCAAGGAGTTTCAGAACCTCCTTTCGAACTACCTCCTTGAGGTTAGGGTTTAGCCGCGTTGAGGTTGTCGGATAGGTTTGAAGTTTTCCTCCATGTAAATATGGTGCGTGCAATAGGAGGGATCAATTCCTTTGATATCAGCGATAGTCCACCCGATTGCTGTCTTGTGCTTCTTCAATACCTCAAGTACTTCGTTTCCTCTCCGGAATTCAGAGAAGAGGAAATAATGACAGGCAATGGTCATTTTCAGCTAGGAAAGCATACTTGAGGTTAGAGGGTATTTCTTTAAGCTCGAGTTCAGGTGGTTGTTCACTGATGGAATTGATTTTTGAGGTTTTCTGTCGAGTTCTTCGATTGGTGGCCGGAACGATTGATAACCAGCCCTTCCTTTTTCTACGTACGCCAGCATGGCGTTAACTTCTGGATCCTCCATCTTTTCTTCTAGAGAAGTAAGTAATACTTGCTCTAGGGGTTCAGTTTCAGCTTCCTGGATGGAAGATGGAAAATACGTGTCCTCTCTGTAGCAAAATCGCCTTCCTCCTCCTCGTCATCTGTGAATCCCACCGTCTTAGCATGAGGAGAAAAGTTTGAGCTTTTCTTCATCATTTTCTGCATGTCGAATTCGATCGTCTCATCTTCGTACCGAAGAGTGATTTTCCCGTCGTGGACGTCAATGATAGCTTTGGCGGTACTTAGAAACGGTCGACCTAGAATCAGGGGAACCTCGACATCGTCATCCATTTCTAGAATGACGAAATCAGCTGGAAAGATGAAGCGAGACACTCCAACTACCAAATCTCGGACTATGCCCATGGGCTGATCTCTGATCTGTCTGCTAGTTGGAGTTTAAAAGGAACCGGTTGCATTTCTCCTCCTTTAACTTTCAAGAAGGTGGCGTATGGCATGATATTAATGCTGGCTCCTAGGTCGCATAGACCACTTCCACAATCCACCCCGCCTATAAAGCACGGGATCACAGGATTTCCCGGATCTGTTTGTTTAGGAGGGAGTGCTCGAAGAAGGGCAGAACACTCCTCTGTCAGGTGCACTGTCTCTTTCCAGGTTTCTTTTTCTTCTTCGTCAAGAGATCCTTGAGGAATTTTGCATAATTAGGCATCTCTTGCAAAGCATCGATCAGAGGTATGTCGAGGGTCAGCTTCTTGAAAATGCTCAAGAACTTGGAGAATTGCTCATCAAGATGTTTCTTTTTCATTCTGTTTGGGAACGGGAGTTCATTGTTTTTATGAGTGGAGGTTGGGATGTCGAGGGTAATTCGAGATGGAGGTGGAGTAACAGGAGTAGGAATTTGAATTTCTGAGGGAGGTAAAGTTGGTTTGGTGGTTTCATCAACATTGATGTAGGAATCTTCAAGATTTTCTTTTTCTTTTCCTTTGCTGGTGGCAAGTTCCCTTCCACTCCTTAAAGAGACTGCACACAAGTTTGTTGATTGTGATGTGCCATCGTCTATAAGGACTGAATTGCTTGTTCCTTCGGATTGGGATTTGTTTTGAAGGGAATTGACCAGGTGGTCTTTGTTGAGTGAGTAGCTGTTGGATTTGAGATTGCAAGGCTTTTTGGTCTTTGCGCAGAGCTGTGACCTCTTCTTGCGTATCTCGTGATTTACCCATCATCGCCTTAAACATTTCCTGCATCTGAGACATATCAGACTCAGGATTCGAAGGAGGTGGAGCTGGTCGGCTCGATGAAGCTTCGTTGCCATAAGGCTGTTGTTGATATTGCCTTGGACCTCCTTGGAAATTGGACTGAGGTCTGTAATTTTGGGATGTTTGTAGGGTATGTGGGTTTTGGATATTTCCGGTGTTTGAGTAGCTAAGATTGGATTGCATGTTACGTTGCCATGGTTGTCGGTATCCTGAATTGTTGGTGATGTAGTTTGCTTCCTCCGCTGCTTTCATTTCTTGTAGTTGGGGGCATTGTTCATAGTCATGAGGCCCGCAATATTGCGTACAAGAATTAGTTGGAGATGGTTGGGATTGAGGAGCATAGCCTGGAGGGGTAGTAGGTGGTCGGGAAATCATCGACTTAGCTTGCTGAGGGAAGGAATTCATAGCCATTTGTTCGACCACTTTCTGTAGAGTGCTCACTTTTGTTGCTTGCTGAGCATTGCTTTCCATGAGTTGCTCATGGCTTCTCATGAGCTGGTCGAATTTGTTATCACTCTCCCCAACATGATATAATCCTGGAGTACCGCTCCTTGATCCACCGGAGGCCCAGTCTCTGATTTCCTCACAGAGAGATTCCATGCTGTTCAGAAATTGTGCTCCCGGCTTTTTCAGAATGTCAGCCCCTAACGAAGATAACACCATTGTTCTGCACGGACCGGTCAAGCCTTTGTAGAACAACTGTGATAGTTGCTCTTTCGTCAGACCGTGGTGAGGACAAGTGAGTAGTAGACCTTTGAAACGGTCCCAAGTTTCACAAATATTCTCCGACCCTGGTTGCTTAAAATTATAAATTTCAGCAATCATCTCCAAAGTTCGGCTCGGAGGTAGGAATTTGTCATAGAACTTGGTGGCCATGTCGTCCCAGGTAATAATGGTACTCGGTGTTAAGCTATGATACCACTTGCTCGCGTTTCCCGTCAGGCTGTGTGGGAATAATGACAATCTTGCATATTGAAGTACTGCGTCGGTTGCAGTAAGGCTATTGGCATGTTGTAAGAATTTTGTAACATGTAACAGGGCTTCGTCTGGACTGGTGCCATCAAACATGCCCAACTCCTTCACACATCGAATCTGATGATATGGCTTCAGCTTTTGCCACTCCTCGTATTCGGATGGGCTGAGGTGAGGAAGGACGATAGCAGGCTGTTGTCCTTGGTTAGACGGCCTGTTGATATTTCGAACCGTTGCTGGTGTAGCTGCCATGTTAGCTTCCGGGTCAGAACCTATCACTGTGTTGGTAATGTTCTGTTGAGTTCGTCTCTGCCTGAGATTGCGCAGAAAGGTTCTCTCGATTTCTGGGATGTAACCAACCGTGTGATTAATATTCTCTGGGAGGCTCTGTGACCTGGTGAAAGGCATACACCACTCAAAACAGAGAAAAGAACTGGTTATACGTTAGAATAATAAAAATGTTAGGAATTAGTAGACAGAAATTTTAAAGTTAGTAGTTAGTATACAAGGGAACGAAATGACAAGGGAACGAAATGACAGAAATTTAAAGTTAGTAGTTAGTATACAATGGAACGAAATGACAAGGGAACGAAATGACAATGGAACGAAATGACAGAAATAAATAACAATAATATAAACAAATGTCAGAAGTCCGATGTCCAAAATTAGATGTCCAAGTCAGATCAGAAGTCCGAAGTCCGATGTCCAAATCAGATGTCCGAAATTGGATTCAGTCGTTTTTTTTATTAGTTAATTATTTTAGTAGATTAACAGATTATTGTAATTAAACAGGTGAATTAACCGGGGCTTAGGGACTAGATTAAATCAAGTCCCCGGCAACGGCGCCATTTTGCAGAGTGGATTTATCGTGAGTGATTTAGAAGAGGTGTAGTTGTTAAAAGAAAGAAATTAATACTCAAAATATCCGTCGGGCTGCAAATTAAAACCCGGTCGTAGTAGTGTAGAAGACAGAAGCGGCCGGGGTCAAACCGTGGGACTTATAGCGAGCTAAAGTAGTTCCTAAGCTTGTCACAAAAGGGGGGAAGTTAATTGACTTGTTTTTAGAGAATTAAAAGAGCAGATTAAATTACTGAGTGC
Organism: Limonium bicolor; assembly: GCA_023374045.1. Classification (NCBI taxonomy): domain Eukaryota; kingdom Viridiplantae; phylum Streptophyta; class Magnoliopsida; order Caryophyllales; family Plumbaginaceae; genus Limonium; species Limonium bicolor. Next base: position 119,286,792 of record CM041780.1, read on the forward strand.
AGATGAATTAAATGGAACTCCGGGTTCAGGTTTTATATAATCTGATTAATTATGCTATCTCTTCCGGTTTAATAAATTAGTTTGGCAAAATTCCTGTTTTTATCCTAAGGACTAAGTCATAGACCCTTAAGAACTCGTTTACCAGAAAATGCTCGGTCTAATCAAGGTTCGAGCAGTACTATGTAAACGGACGTTAAATTCGAGGAATTATAATTGCATCTGTAAATACTAACTTATTAAATCATAATAAGTTTTCTCCAGATTTACGGCTTAAATAACCTGTCTATTTATCACCTGGTCTGATCAAAATGACTTAGGAAAACATTTTAATAAATTCATGTAATTTATTAAAATGGTGAGAGAAATCCTTTAAGCGTAACAAACTGTATTTATTAAAACCGGTAAAAATATTGATTACATAATTAAACAAACCATAATTAAAAACCTTGCCCGGAGCAAATCCTCCTTAGCCAGACATATTAACTGGTAATAAATCTGACAGAGGTTGGACGTAATAACAGCACGGAGACGTGATTAGTGAATGGAGAAATGGAGAGGTCGAAGAGTGAAACATGTACGTAGGTTATTATAAGTGAAGTGGGTGAATTTGAGAATTTAGAGAACTGGGGTATGAGATGTACGTGAGTGTTAATGGAAGAGAATGAATGAGGTGAGAATGAGTGATTTTCTGGTTTTCTCCGTGCACTCATATAAGGCTGTAGGGAATGGGTATTTATAGAAGAAATGAAGAGGTAGTCTTCCGTAGATATTTGCAGTTGATTGCCCACTTGAGTGCTTCGTTGATTGAAGCATTGATTGCTTCATTCATTTATTGCAGGGGACAGTGGCGAAATGCGGGAGCGATTTAAGGTAGGCAGTGCTCGGAGTAGATAGATAAGGTGAAGACGAGCGCGAAGAAGAAAACTAGTCCGGCGTCTATTTTAGTCTTGACCGCGTCGAAGACCGCCTGGCGGTTTGGTGTGTGGTGTCCGCCAGATAAGTGGCGGTAGTGGTAGTGTTGTCCGCGTGGCAACGGGGCGGACAAGAGTGAGGAGACCGCTAGGCGGTTGCACGAGAGGAGTCCGCCTCCTCTTGGGCGGTCCCGTGTGTGGAGTCCGCGTGGTAATGGGGCGGACAAGAGTGAGACGTCCGCTAGTGGTTCCGCCTCTTTAGAGGCGGTTGTGTGTGAGAGGACCGCCAGGCGGTTGTATATGAGGTGACCGCCTGATATGGGGCGGTTGCAGCCTTGACCGTGTCCCATTTTCCTTCGAACTTTGACCGGCTCTAGATTCTTCATTTGGACTCCGTTTTCTGAGCCGTTTGCGTCTATGCGTTCGTCTCTTTGACTACTTCACTCCCGGCTTGGTTTTCCTCTGTTAAACCAATAATTTGTGAAATAAACAATAAACATAAACTAGAGGAAAACTAACCGAAGTGGAGAAATGAGCAGGAAAAGTGCTAATATTAAACATGAAATACACCTATAAAACATGCTCATTTTGACACTTATCAAGTCTCACAAATCTCTATCCCTAATTTCCCAACTAGGCTATCAGATATGAAAGAATAAGTAGCCCCAGTATCAAAAAGAATGCGTGCAGGAGTACCAAGAATAGTAAAGGTACCTGCCAGTACGTCTACCTCGGCCTCGGCCTCGGCTTCGGCCCGACTCATCACATTTATCTTCCTTGGAGCCCGTTGTTGGTTGCCTCGGTACTCCCCTTGACCTCTATTGCCACCATTGCCGCCCTCTCCATTACTACGCTGAGGAGCGTCCCCACACTAATTCTGATTCGGGCCTCTGCCCTGCTGGTCGGACTGCCTGAACGAGCGGTCGCCGCTGTAGCCTCTCTGCTGACTGCCTCCCTGGGAACTCTGAAAACACTCGAATAATCGGTGTCCCCGCCTTCCACAGCGAAAGCAGGTGACCAAGTTCCCCTCACAATCTTTCCTCAAGTGATCCTTGTTGCACCTCTTGTAGTAAAAGTGCCTCTCCTGTCTGGTCTCTCCTCTCTAAGACTGGTGCTGGGGCTGGTCACTTCGCCTCTGATCTCCCCCATGTCTCGACCTCCCGTCTCTGCGGTCCGAGTGAGGCTTCCACCTCTTCTCCTGCTGCTGTCTGTGGGACTGATCCTCTCATCCTCGGGGCTCATCTCCTCCCTCCATCTTCCTCTTATTACCAGCCAGGACCTCCTTCCTCTTCTGCTGCACCCTGTACAGGTTAGCAGCCTTCCCGTACGCATCTTGGAGCGTCGGGATTGTCAGCACACTGAGGGCCTCCTGCAGACTCCAGTTTAGCCCGCCCACAAACCTCTGCACCTTCGACGCCTCGTCGGGAACCATCGTAGGCGCGAACATGGCCAGCTCCAGGAACTTCGAATGGTACTCCTTGACACTCAAAGATAGCTGCTTAAGTTTTGAGAACTCCAAATACTTCTGCATCCTGACATGCTCGGGGTAGAAGCGCCTCCTCATGGCCTCCTTCAGGCCATCCCAACCGAAATCAGGCCCAGCCAATAGCACATCTCTGTTGGCGGCCCACCACATGTCTGCCTCACTCTTGAAATAGTAAAACTGCTCTAACGCTTGCTCTGCTGTGCGTTTACCCTTTGGTCAGCTGGGCAATTGACTGCTTCGAAAATCTTGTCGAATTCTCTTATCCAGTCCTCAAGTAGCACCGGGTCCTCCTCTCCCTTGAAGGATGTGGGCATCAGATGGGAAATTCTCTTAGTGTAGTCCTCCGGCACATTATCCCTCTGCGCCTGCCTCTGGACTATCTGTCCCAGGTTGAGAGCCAACTCCTGCAACTGCCTCATGGGGTCGTTGGCGGCCATCTGAGTTCTGCGACTCCTACTTCTGGTGTGGTATGGAAAACTCAGTCTGTAAGCTAGTCCTGCACTCCCTAGAGCTCTATGCGAACTCCTGATTACATGTACTAAGTAGTGTAAGCAACATCCACCCATATCCCCCATATATTAAGTCTCTACCCCATAATAGGAGCTAGCACATCTAATAGCTCCAATGCCAGTACGCAATACTCATTCAGTTATGCTAATATCATCACAATCATTGTAATACACAAACGGAGAATGAACTTCAATATCCATACAGTATAACATCACATACACAGTCTCGCAGGCACTACAATTCCCCAAATGGCTTACCCCACATTTTAGTTTCCTTTTTAATCCAAATTTTATCTTATTTACCAAACATGGCTCTGATACCACCTTGTAACACCCTGGATTTTGCCTTAAAACATAGGTTATTAAATAACAAAACTAACCGTGAAAACGGCTTCGAAAACGGACTCCAAACGAGCCCTAAAAGTGCAAAACAAGCTTAGTCCGAACTTGTGTCTGGACATTGATGTTCGGACACAAGTCGAGAGTTGAAAAGGCTAAAACCAAAGACGTCCGAACTTGTGTCCGGACTTCGAAGTTCGGACACAAGTCGAGTTTCAAAGTCCGAAAATTCTACGCGGCGTGTCCGAACATTGGTCCGAGCTTACAAGTTCGGACCTAAGTCAAGACTTGCAAGTCGACCTCGTCCTCGCATGCTGTCCGAACATTGAAGTTCGGACACGACAAAACAGAGAATCCTTCTTAAACTCTCGGGGCCTGTCCGAACATGGATGTCCGGATGGACGTTCGGACAGGTCCTGATATGCATCTCTACCAGCGAAAACAGAACCAAATCAACATCAAAATAAACATAATAACTTAGCAACCAAAGAAGAATCATTTCAATAACTTAGTACCTCAAATGATAACAAAAACACCATCGAAAGATCTCTTATACAGAGAGTAAATCTCCATCATAACCAAAACTTCTTAGAGAACAATACCAGTAAAACACTTCAACTTATTAGCAGCGGAATAGCAAAATCCAAAAGGCGTTACCGCCACACTCTAACGAAGAGTGCTCAGGCTTTAAACTACTAACCAAATACCAAAGTTTCCAAAACTTGTAAAACATAGCAATTCCAAAACATAACTCAACTCGAAATTAAGCGTAGTAATTATCCTGTCATCCTAAGCTATGTGGCAGCGTGTCCCAATCCCCAATTCAGCCATGAGTTCCTGCGATCATAAAACAACAATAGAAAACGCGAAGGGATCGCACAAATCAGCAAAACTGAGTAAACTTTACCTCAACTTGTAAAATACATTTTGAAACTCATTTTACATTTGCAAAACATTAACTCACACCATAACATTAACCAGTTTCACCAACACCAAACCACCATTAGTAAAACATTTCGGGGGAGAACTTTCCAAGAATCAAATCAATGGTTTACACGGACGACCCCCAAAACGGGTCACAACAATTAGAATCTCACCTCACTCTACGTCCTTAAGTGTGCACACCCCCAGAAGGTAACTTATGACCCAAAGGAGTAGATCATTAGAGCTTAACTGCAAGTAATGTCTACAGGCAAAATAATAAGAATAACCATGGGGTACATAGTACCAATGATTACACGGAGCGCCAATATGGCACCAACAATATACACGGAGCACCAAGAGGTACCAACAATCCAATAACCAATTCAAAGAAAGTCTCCCAAAACAGTTATTCAAACCCTTTCGCATAACATCTCACCAGAATACGCAGGGGAAGACAATTCCCAAACTTTCACAATAACCAAAACCACAGTAAATCCAACCCTTTGTTAATTCGCAAAAACACAGAGGTAGCGAATGTTGAGCATAACATTTACCTGGATACGCTCACAGCCACAGATTCACTCAGCAAGATCAGCAGAAGCGTTCGCCAAGGAAATCGGAGTCTAGAATACAAGTAGAACACAATCAGATACTACCCAGATACTAGCGAATTAATCATCTAACCTTACCAATGGATTCCCCTTACCCTTCTACCAGATCCGGCACCAGAGAAGCAGCCTAACAGCGACGGGGAAACAAGAACGAGAATTAAGAGGGGTTGGGAGCTTGAAGAAAGAGAGAAGCGTAGAGACGGCGTATTGAAGATGAAGAAGATCGTGATATCGATCGTGTTATTAAATAGGAATGATGTGAAAATAATTAAGGAATTAGTAATTAACTAATAAATATACCTAGTTTAGAGGAAGGAGAATTTATAAATAATACTGTAAAATAACTTGGAATGAGTTTATAAATCAGATTTCAATTTAAAAGTAAATGAATAACGTTAAAATCATGGAAGGATCTAGATTCAAGATTTAGAGAGATAAGTAGACATTATTTGGTTAAAGTAAAAAGAGAAGAAGGGCTAACTGATCGCTAGTAAGGAATGAGAAGAATTATCTAAATAAATAGATAAAAGAATAAATACATAGTAGCTGAATAAATAAGTTAGGAAGAGGAAAATATTTTAGGAAGAGGAAAATATTTTAGGAAGAAGAAACAATCAAATTTGTATCCTTGAACATAATAAAGTTGTTTGAGACGAACGTAAACATGTATATATGTATAGCTTCTCTGGGCCTTTATTGACCGAACTAATAGCATTCTCGACTATATGCTATTTTAATCCTATGCCAAAATTCACGGGTATTTCACTATCATTTTTTAAAATTTTATTTTATTTTGTATTTTTTAAAACTTTATTTTATTTTGTATTTTATAAAAAATTTATAAAGCCATTTGATAGATTTTTAAAATTTTCAGGAGGACCCCCTCCAGCTCTACATCCGCCCTGATTGTTCCCCCTTAAAAGTTCTTGTGTTTGTTACGAACTATAAACTATACTCTATGTATTGAACTCACGAAGAACAGAATAAGGAGACGAGATTTGATATGACAATTTAAGTGGAAATCACGTCACTATATCACGTATTGCAGTACAATACACCCACACGCTTTCTAAGAATATAAATCTCAATTAAGCAAACATGTAACTCTGAAACGGCTCTCTAAATCTTTCCTAGAGTTACGAAACTTCAGATCTTACTTTTTCTCTCACGATAATCTTTACGTCTAAACATAGACTTATCAATCTCTAAAAGCATACCTATCAAGTTGCATGACCTTTAATCCTATCAATCTCTAAAAGCATACCTATCAAGTTGCCTGACCTTCAATATAAATAGATGCCGAAACTCTAGCTAGGTCAGAATCTAAATTATATCTTTAGGGATATAAACTATCTAAAGATATAAATTACAAACTAAATCGAAACTAATATATAAGATATACAAGATACTCGACTGAAATATCACCAAAAATTAATATTTCTTAATTAAATCCTAACTAACTGGTTACCTTGATTCACGTAAGTTGTTCTTCACAATGTTGACAATATCATCCGTTCATAATCCTCACGTTTGTGTCTACGACTCAATCTATGTCTTTAACTTAGTTTGTACAATCAAAACAAGCTACATCAACACCCCTGCTCATGTAATTCGCCATGAATGACCTTCATCGTTGTGAAGTACTGCATCACGAACTAGTTTTTGTAATTCCGTGAGACGACTGAAGAAGTATTGCCACTCTGCACTGCTCCTCCAACATCAAGCATCGCCATCCCGATTCATGTTGTGTACAATTACACTACAATAATAATAATATGACAGACCTACAAACAATTAGTATACCAGTATAATCATAGTAGTACATATTCTAGTTATTAGTAGTTATATGGGCTGAAACAAGCCTCAAGACAATGGTATAAAAAACTATCCTAATTTCTTCTCTTGCATTTTTACATCCAATAAAAAATGGCTATTCTCTCTTAATTAAATATGATGGAGAGTTTAGAACCTTCCTATACATCTATGTGGATGATATAATAGTCACAGGAAATTAGTCAAAATAGATAACCAAAATCAAACTTGCTCTTCACAAACAATTTAGGATTAAAGTCCTCGGAAAATTAAGCTGCTTCTTGGAAATGGAATTCTTTTACACAAGAGAAGGTGTCATTTTAAATTAAGGAAAGTATGCACTTGAACTTATAGATGAATATTTTCCTCCTAACTCTCAGACTACTGCAGTACCTTTGCCAGCAGGAATTAAACTAACCCATGGCAAAGGTCAAGCTTTGCAGGATCCTACTTATTACAGGAGGTTGATAGGAAGGATTAACTTCCTCACCAACACATGTCCTGACCTGAGTTACCCAGTCCAGCATCTTAGCCAATTTCTACAGGAACCGGCAACAACACACCTTGTTGCAGCGCTCCATCTTTTTCTCTACATAAAGGGAACAACAAGACAAGGCATAATCTTCAACCAAAAAGCATCTTTAGATCTGACAGCCTTATGTGATGCCGATTGGGCAAGCTGCCCCATGACTAGAAGATCCATAAGTGGCTATATCATCTTACTTGGAGGGACTGCCATAAGCTGGAAGTCAAAGAGTTACCACTGAACTCACCTGGCCGTCTCGTCTTCTACATGAATTAGGAGTTCAGAATATTACTCCAATCAAGGTCAGTTGTGACAATAAGGCGGCAATATACATCGCAACCCGGTTTTTCACGATCGCACAAAACACATCGACCTTGATTGTCATTTAGTCCGTGAGAAGGTACAAGAAGGATTAATTACACTACATCACATATCGGAAGAACATCAATTGGCAGATGTTTTAACCAAACATGTTACTGCATCAGATTATCAGAAATTTCTCAACAAGAGAGGACACTGAAAATGAGCAGAGATGATGTTATAGCCATCGGTTGCAAACAAGATTTGTGCATTTTATGCCCTACATCTTGAGGGGAGTGCTGGAACATATAGTTATATAGTTAGCTGGGTTTATTACGTGTAACGTTACATTAGTTCCGTTAGTTGGCTCTTAGCACGGTATATATTAGCTCTCTGCTCATTGGATGTAACAAGTATTCTGTACAGAATATACAATAAATAAGTTCTTTGATTAGTCAATTTGACTGATTAGTAAAAGATCTTTCTGTCGAAAGTGTTCAAACATCAAGTTACACTTGGACTGTGATGATATCTTGGCCGAAATGCAAGCCATCTGATTTATTGGAAAAAGACCTTTCAAATCGAAGCAACAAGATTGTTCTAGAAGTTCCTCAGTTGCATTGGTGCTCCTTGGTCGTGCCCATTATCGTGGTCTTTTGTCTCTCCCACTTGTTATCTCTTTTGATTGTTTCACTCTTTCTTTAAAAGTATTTTATTGTAACTTTCTAGTTTATCTCACTACCTTATGTATAATATAATACTTCATCTTGCTATGCTTGGATGGTGAGTTAATCTCTCCTAATCCTATTTCAAAACGCATTTTGGACTTGGAGGATAATGAATCCCTTGATTGAATTCCCTATTGTTGGTATTAATGAAGTAGTATTAAGTTTTAATTAGAGGCCGGTAATTGCCCCTAGTTAGGAGGCTGTGCTACCTGCTCCTGTGCTGTGATGAGTGAAGCCGACAACATCGATCATCACTTACGTCAGAAAGAGCGGCCATTAGAACGACGGACTCATGTTTCCTTAATCGCATCATTATATTATTACTTTTTTGAGGAAGAGAGCGAATCATTATTAAGCACTCAATAAAACACCACTTTTGAAGATGTGTAAGTTTTGGCATGAGTATATATATATATTTGGTCTATAAAATTGTATATTTGGTATATAAAAATCATATTGATATATATAAAGATACATATTGCATTTTAATGTTATTGAAATTGTAACTAATATACATATTAATTTCTTAAAATGTAATATAATCTTACAAAATCTATACTTATAATGTATACTAAGTGTATCATTATAAATGTAATGAAAGATAGTAAGTGGGTTGTTAATTGTTTCCCACGTGCGCTTTTTTCTTTTTTCAGTTCCCACTCCCATGTGGTTAGATGTAGTACTACTGTTTAGTTCATCATGATCATGATGATAAGGATGATGATTAGAATATTCACATTATTTATGCCGTGACCTCTCTTCTGTTATTTGTTTATGTCTGATTAATTGTCAACAAACTCGCAAGACTTTCCTTGAGCTCTACAACAAGTATATTGACTTTGACAAATGTATACTTTGAATTTAATTATGATGTATTGGGGTATTGAAATATAATTGATCAGTTTTCAGCTAAACTCAAATCTAACAATTAGATTTTCAAAAAAAAAAAAACAAATCTAACAATTAGCAACTTTAACAAGTGAAAAAACTAAATTCAAATCAACACTAATGTAATTTACAAGATGTCAAATCTCGATCTTAAAAAGAAAAAGTAATAAAATTGGTTAAGTTAATGGCGTATACAAGATGGTAAGTATATGACTATATTACCCTTCGGAAAATGAGTGGTTAGTTGATTAGTCAGTAAATCAGTTGTCACTTTGACATGAAGATAACCCTCCTTTCACACTTATAATTCTATGAATACATTAACAATCTGGTGCGTACAATGACTTTATTTTCGTGTGTGCAATTTCTAGTATAATTAAGGAATACAAACATGTATATAACATGGCTTCCTAATCGTCATAGTAATCCACATATTATTTGGCTCATTTCATACGTTATATTTTTAGTTTAATACTATCATACAGATAATAAAGTTTCAACATTAAACTCATAGGTACTAATCATAGATTAATTGGATGACTAGAAATGACGTACTCTATAGGTAATGCTGATTTCAATGATGCTTACTTTGATATTAAGAAAACTTCTTTTTCACTGTTAATGCTTATAATACAATTTAAAAAATACCATCCGATAAATACTATAGATTTATATTTGTGTTTGTAGTTCAATACATCATGGCTTTTTAATATTAATGACATCTATTATTTGACTCAATTTTATATCACACAACATATTAGATCTATGAGGGTAACTTTTATTGTATTTATTGATCAATATCTTATACCAAGAACGGCAAAAAATTACCTTTAAGGTTATTTTTAGTTGTAACATAATATATGCGTAATTGTTCAACAACCTAGCTCCCAAGCCATTCGAGCTCGAAAACTAGCCACCTTAAGCTCCTTGTCTTTACTTGGGCCTAAAAGTAGAAGACCATGTTGTTGTAGTCAGCCCATATATATTCGTATAAACCATTCATATTACTATTCAATCCCTATGTAGGATGGGGATATTACATAATCCCCTACTCAAAGAACGCGACATCTTTTTGTCGCAAGCCTAACATCCAAGCCCCATGGACCTTCTCTATAGGCTTCAGGTATCCCATCTTGACACAGTCCCAAGTAAACTCTGATACCATCTATAACACCCCATATAGGTAACTGTTCAACAACCTAGCTCCCAAGCCATTCGGGCTTGAAACTAGCCACCTTAAGCCCTGTCCGCACTTGGGCCTAAAAGTGGAAGGTCTTGTTGTTGTAGTCAGTCCATATGTATCCTTATAAAACCACTCACATTACTACTCATATCTCGTGTGGGAAGGGGGTATTACATACTCCCTCACTCAAAGAACGTGACGTCCTTGTTGCAAGTCTAATATCTAAGTCCCATGGACCTCCTCTATAGGCATTAGGTAACACATCTGTAACACACCATATGGGTAATTGTCCAACAACCTAGCTCATAAGCCATCCGGGCTTGAAAACTAGCTCCTTTAAGCCCTTTGTCCTCACTTGGGCCTAAATGTGGAAGGTCTTGTTGTTGTGCCCAAGTTTTTTTATTTTTATTTCTGGTTTTTAAAGGGAGTCTCATGTTATTTTCTAACCTTATGTTAGAGAGTTATGTCATTTCTCATTGATTTTATTAGCTCAGAGAAGATGAGGGGTAATAGCGTCATTTTGGCTTGTAATTATTAAGTTATGAGAGAGTTCTATTCATGGCATTTTCTTTTCTTCATTTCCTCGTTCCAGTTTCCCATTCCGCTCTCTCTACTCCCTTTGCTCTTCATCTTCTTCCTTCTCACAAACATTCGATCATTCGTGTGGATCTGCTTGTAGAGTTCTGGTATGTCGTATGTCGTCTTTTAGGTTTGAAGATTGTGAGTATAGTTTCAAATTCGTTATTTGTTTCGTTTCCTTCCCGTTTCTGATTTGGTTTCGACTTTCGGTTAATTCAGTCGATAGTTCATTGAGTTTCAAGTGGAGATTCGAGGAGAGTGTGTTGCGTAGAGTCTATAGAGTCGTGCGGTTTGTCGATTCGAGGTAAGTGGTAGATGGATTCGGTATAGGTGTGTTCACCCTTAGGGATTCTAGGTTTCGTTCCGTTTCTGAATGTGTTGTTTTGTTCTTATATTTCATGGTAAATCTGATTTGGTTTTGAATTGCGTTCTTACTCTGTTAAAAACCCTTGGAAATGTGTTTTGATTGCCTACTTTGTTATGGAAAGATATGTATATTTAAAGGTGAATTTTTGGCTTTGTGTTTGTCGTTGCTGCTTCTGATTACTATAGTTTTTGCTCCGCCCGGACTTCTGTCTAGACATGCATGTCTGGGCAGTGCTTTAGACACCTCTGTTTTGTGAAGATTTTTCCTTTGTCCAGACAGGTGCAAGGACGATGTCAGGGTTTGCAGTTTGACTTACGTCCGGACTTGCAAGCCCTGACACAAGTCCGGACATTCTTCCGATTTAACTCTCAGCATGTGTCCGGACTTGCAAGCCTGGACACATGTCCGAACGCCAGCTCGTAACTTTTGTTGGACATTTGTCCGGACTACTAAGCCCGGACACATGTTCGGATTTGTAAGCCCTGACACATGTCCAGACAGCCATATGATTACGACTAAAATGTTCGTTTGACTTCCGTTTTGCACTCCGTTTACGGGGTTATGATCCCTTAAATGTGTATAGGCTATTTTGACATGATTAAGTATGTGTTTACATGCATTTTTGTTCTGAAAGTATTTGCTCTATTAGTGATCTCTGTTTGGCCTTTCGTAGTCTGCTAGTCTTGGCATATGACTTCCATTTTGGCAACGACTTCAGTTTTGTTATGTAAAGCTATTTATTATGTTGTATTGTTCTTCTTAACAGCACCTTCTCTTCTGAAAATGATCTCCTGTTTTGGGACCTAGTTAATTAGCCTTCTGAGTCGTGGATGACTCAGTCGAGCTATCCCGTAGCATGTTGCACAGGACATCCTTCTGTTTTCTGTTACTCAAGTTTTTCTGGGATGATTAGCGATCAAAGGGTCAGACTAATGGTGTAACACCCCTACTCGTAATATCGTACTAACTACCATCACAACATAATTAAATAACGATTCACAGCGAAAAATAGCGACAATCATTCTAACTCTGGGTGCTACTGCCACTACTCACCCATGTGAGTAATGAAGCGTCCAACAACAAATATAATTAACACGCTGTGATGACGAGAGATAGATAACTGATATATACAATACTAAGTCCATAATCAAGTGAGCAGTCTAAGTATCCGAATCCATATACAATAGCGGTATTATACAAAATGTAAGATTAGAGTGTGATAACCTCAACAGTATACCGCTAATCAACCCTCAAAACCCCGCACTTCGGCTTGCGTCTTCAGTCACACACCTGTAATATGTTTGCCATAAAGGCTCAACACAACCACTGTATATGCTACTGTATAATCTTCATGAACCCTTAAACTCCTTACCTTAATTAGTCAAGTTGTCATGCGGTTCATTTACATGCTATTCCGTTTTAGTGGTATATAATAAAGCCGTAATGCGGTAAATAAACATCCAAAATTTCACCAAAATATGACACTCATAGTTCCAATTATAATTTATGCATACAAGCAAATAATAACAAGTACATACGATAACGATATGAGGGTTTGTCTCTTTCAAATGGTTCTAGTTTATTCGGTCTTCAAGGCTTCTTACATTTGTTATTCATATTGACGAGCGTGATTGACGTCACATACTAACTTGTAACTAGTGTGCGTTTACTCATTCATTTAACCTTTAATTCATTAAATATTGATAGACGTCGTGTTAAGACAGGCTATTTGTATACACCATACTCCTTGTTTGAAATACCCCTAAATTAATTAAAATTAATTTAAGGGATTTCTTTTATTAAACCTTTAATAATACTATTAGGTATTAAATTATTATATGGAATTATGAATATTAAATTAATATAAGGAATTATGAATATTAAATTATTGTACGGAATTATGTGTATTAATATTATATGGAGTTATGGAAATTTATTAAGGGGATTTCTCCTATTTAACCCTAAAGAATACAATAAAATATTTAATTATTATATATTATTATATAGTATTATGAATTTAATAATAAGATTTATAAGTCGATAAATCTTGGGAAAATTTCTAAACACTCCGAGTATATTATAAAGATTTTAGAAAGAGTCGGAACATCGTTTTGAAACATAAAAGTCAAAATAAAATTATAGAAACCTTAAAGCTTATTAAGCCTTGCTAGGGTTGACTTTTTGAGAATGGTCAAACCAGCCCATGAAACCTATACCAATAAATAGGTTATGGAAAACCATGAAGATCGATAAAAAGAACGTCAAAAACGGATCATCCTAGCCAAAGTTATGATCAAATGAAGTTTAGAGCCAAAATTTGAAAAAAAGCTGACGTGGCACGGTCTGCTGAGTCAGCGCGCGCCTCGGGATACACGCCCGGTACTTAAGTCGTTTTTATCTGCTAGATTTCCGGTAACAGAAACCAGTTTTGCTCTATCTTGTGACCTTCATAACTTTCTCATCTTATGGAATTTTTGAGTGTCGTCTTCTTTGTTGCCTTCTCCTACACTTCCTCTAAACAACCATAACTCACACTAACCCTAACTCGTCCTAAATCAACCGGAAATTCGATTCAAAGTAGCCACCCTGCAAAACCGAAACTGCAATTTCCAGTTTTCCTTCGAATTCAGGTAACTTCGTCTAGCCATAACTTCTTCGTTTCTCAGCCAAATTCCATGTTCTTTAGCTCGTTTTGAAGAGCTCTAATTCCTCTAAAACTTTCATGTTGATGACCCAAGCCAATTCCCAACCGTTTGGAAGAAAGAGGTGTCTAAAGTTTCGGATTCGTCACAACATAAAATCATAGTTTTCTTTCCAGAAAACGCAAGGTAAACTCGCAACTTCCAGCTTCGTTTTCTTTCTGTGTGGTGCAAGTTAGGGTGAGTTCTTGCTATCATTGTGTAGAGTTACGTTTCCTCTTTAGATTAAGCCCAAGAACTAGTTCTAACTCGGTCTGTACTGTAAATTATAGCGTTGCAAAGTAGGCTACTCAATCGGGTTAAAGGGGGCGTTTTTCCAGAAACCGAAAACAAATCCTTTCGATTCGAGCAATTCTAGTAAGTTTCCTTCAAATTCCTTCAACCTAGCTAATCTACATTATATTGTCGGTCAAAAACATGTTTCAATTGCATCAATTACGCATTAGATTGAGTGAATTTGGTAGATTTGGATTCGGAAACAAATATGAACCCTAACTTCGAAACCGAATTCGAAAACTGATGAATCCTGCATTATAGCTAGCGAAATTAGTATCATTAGAACCGGAATTGAATTTCGAAACCATAGAAACAAGAATCACTCGATTTGGTTCTGTAGATTGTGAGGAAACGTCGAATTAGTACTCGAGTCGGAATTGGTAATCGATGATGAACTCGGCTTTCAGCAGCCGTCCGATCGTAGTTATAAGAAACGGATGGCTGAGATTAGATCGTTTCAAATTAAGAGTATAAGTTTTTATTATAATTTCAGAAATAAACCCTAACTTGTTGAGTTAATTTAAATACCTTCCCGAATGTGTTTTGACGTGAAATTTTAACCATAGACTCCTTATTAAATCTAGTTTATTTTGACGTAAATTATTATGGTTTTGGAGTTTTTAAACATAAGTTATGATTTTTGCAAGTTACGGGTTTTCTAGAATTATTTGGTTAATTTAAAAAGATATTTTTATGAAATAAAATTTTTATAATATGTCTAAAATGTTATAGTTACTGTATATTAAATTTGGGAATTTTTGGGCAATGGTAAATGGTTTTAAAAATTGTGTTTATGAGTTTTTCATAAGAATAACTTATATATATGGTTTTTAATGTAACCAAAAATTAAAGTATGGTTTGTTAATAAACTTTTTAAGCTGGGAAAAATATGGAACACTAAATTAACATTTTATAACAGTAAGTTTATAAATGTTTTGGTATTAGCTTTTAAGAGAAGTGAAATTATTTACATATATGTATATATACTTATTCAAGTAGGAACTTATGTAAATCAAGGAATTTAATTATTTTTATGTTTTATTTATTATTTTATATGGGAGTTAATATTTTTAATTAAAACTAAGGGAAATATATATATTTTTACTCATATATAAAAAAGGAATAAAGTAGTAACTTAGAGTAGAACAGGGAGCTAATAAATTAACACTTATATTAATTAAGTATTATAAGAGCTAGTATCCTAAGATATAGTTAAGGAAATACTTTATGAAACATACATGGAATGCAGTTAAATGTTGTAGAAATAAGATAGTTTAAATATAATAAGTTACATAGAGGATGTCTTAGTTAAATTTTAATACAGGTATACTTATATATATTAAATAAATAAAGGAAAACATTTTATCTATTAAACCATATGTCGGTTGTGGTATGCCTAAAATTTATTGAACATAATTAAATACAATAAAATTTCCTAAAAATGTTATGGATAAATCTTAATACATAAAGATATATATAAATATATATATATATATAAATACATTAAAAAGATGAGGGAAATAATATTCCTTGTGAGTTGTGATAGTTATAATAAGTAGAATATATATATATATGTTAAACCTTAGGTTTTAATCGGTGAGTAATTAAATAGTCACTATTAACTTAAGGGTTTAATTACACAACATAAACATAACACGGTCTTGGGCTAACCTACTAAGCCCAAGTCTATGAACTCCAAAAGCCCACTTTAACAATTCAAAGAGAGTTTGGGCCACTCTCTGGAATAAATTCTAAATCATTCCAAACTAAACGAAATGGGCCTAACAAAGGATTTAGTTAACAAGTCAAGCCCAAGTCTTTGTGAGAGGATAATGGTAAACCTGGAACTATTAATCAGTAAGAAAAGAAGGTTGTTTAGTTTATAAGTCCCTTAACTAATCGACACTTGGAACACCTTAATTATAGGTTACTATTAGGGGAATCACTTATTCGAGTTATTTATTGTTCTTCACATACCAGGTACGATTTCTCGTACTCCGTTACTTTTGTTGATTGACTTATGAGACGTTTTCGATAAACGCTAACTGACTTTAAGAGGAATTTCTAAAAAAAGAAATGGTTGTGTGACTAACTCAGCTTGTGTGACTAACTCAGCTTGTGTGACTAACTGAGCCTTGAATGTGAAACTCACTTGGGTATTGGTTCCTTCTATTTGGTTGTTCCACTTGACATTGACTGCTTAGGGTTTACGCTTCTGCACTCTGTAGGACTAAGTGTTTTGGTATTGCTCTGGGTAGTTAGTGATCTGGTGAGAATTTGGAAAAGGTCAATTTTGGTAAATTCTTCTCTTGACTCTGGATATCGTTTCATCCATGAGCTGGTTCTTGAGGTTTCGACGTGCGCGCGTCTTCAATGGTAATAGTGAGGGGCTGTATATCCCCTGTCCCAAAAGGGACGTAGTTGACAGTGAGGGGCTGTATATCCCCTATCCCAAAAGGGACGTTGTAGACAGTGAGGGGTTGTATATCCCCTGTCCTAAAAGGACGTACTTGGCGGTGGGGGCCATCTCTCCCAGTTGAATTATTCCACTCTTGAGTTATTGGTTCTTGGATCCATCTTTTCATTCCTAGTCCTTTGTGACTATCTAAGTCTTTCTACTCCTAACGGGAATTGGGTTTAACTAAGGCAATGGATGTTCACTAACTTTACCTTTCTGTTATTAACCTTTATTCTTATCTTGTTATCTTGATTTGGTAGTTTGTGAAATGCCTTGTTTCCTCTGTGTGGTTTAAGTGATTGTTTTCCTGCTATTATTTATTTAAGAGTTGCATTATAAGTTGTTTTTGGAGGATCGTACCAGTTCCATTCCAGGGAACTGACCCACCCCTTTTGGGGTGGGCTGCTTGGTTTTATCTTGCAGGTACGAGTTATTTTATAGGTGGCCACGAAGAGAACGAGTGATTGGGATGGGATTAGGTTTTGAGAGTTTATGTGTTTTATTGCTGTTTTACTTTTGTTAAGTTTTCTCGAGGTTCAGGCCGTGACAATTGTAATCTTTAAGTTGTAATTGGTGAGGTTTGGTGCCGGGTGTTTGGAACCCGATGGTCTGTACGCCTTTAGTATTTTATTTCCGCTATAATATGTTAAATAGGAGCGTTACATTGTTTGTTAGGGCAATAGACAATAGTAGTGCCCTCTGACCAACGATCTGAAGATCTCTGGATTTCCTCTTTGCCTTCGTAAAGGCGTCTGTAATGGTCGGAACCATGCACCAACAGCAGTGCCCTCTAACCAATGATCAAATGTGGCTCGTTGGCTTTCCATATTGAGTAGTCCTGATTTGGTAATCCTCTCTAGTGACACTATGCGCAACCAGGTAACCGGTGGTTCCCCTGGGTTTCCCTTATAACATTTCCTTTCTACCATGTGATTAAGTTTACTTAATCCTCATTACCTAAAATCTACTCTTAGGTTATAGTGAATATAATTTCCATATAGTTGCCTTTTAGGTCTTACACATTACCCATACGGTATTGCCGAACCTCTACCTAAGTTAATTACCTAGGATCATTAAGAATAAAGTAGTGTATCTCATTAATTGTATGTGAGCAATATTTTTTTAGTCGATAATCGTAACTTGATTCGAGTTTACTTTAGACATTGCCTCAGTCCAATAGACGTTCGCGCACAATTAATAAACGTGAGATAGTCAGCATTTAAGTCACATAAGCATATCACACATATCGCTCTTAGCAAAACATCCACACATATATGTTTGAACCCAAGGAAATCCTCAGGAGCGATCGGACAACACATTAACATACCGTTTACCAGGTAGAAGACGCTATGTGAAATCCCGTGCTCGTCCTCTAGATCTCTAGAACTGGAATACAAGCCTAAATATTAGCTCTCTATAATATCAACTAATTCGGTATCCTGTCTAGCCGCTAATCCCCTGGTATTTACCATGTGATTGATTATCGTTATCATTCAGGTGTTTAATTCATGTTCGGGATTAGTTATTTAATCCTTCAATTATGTTAGTAACTAACATGTTGTATTATACTACAACTTAGGAGTTAATTCTCACATCTCTTAACCCTTTAATCCATGGGTATATATATATATATATATATATATATACATATTCATATAATTATTGTTACTGTATGATATTCAATATAATTGACCTTTAAATATTATTAACCTTTGGAATTTAAATTCCCTCTTATATTGTGAGTTGGTCAACTTTACCCTCTTGGTCAATTTGGTTGACTTGGTCAACATTTACAAGTCAACACTACTATATATTCCATAATATAATTCCTTGAATTATATAACTCCATTATTTTATGTAACTCTTTATACAATGATATTAAGTCTTTATGTTTTAATGTTACATAATGAAATCGCCCATCTTATAATGAACTCCACCATACTTTATTTCATTCCTTAATCATGTTATATATATATATAACACTCCAAATATTCCTAATCCACTTATTTGAATTATAAAATCTCTTTTAATTCATAATACTTTCATTATTTTATGTGAGTTACAAACTCCCTTTAATTTGTATTATTTTCACATACTAACATTTAGATCTTATATCTAATGTTAATTTAATATGGTTCCCAACCATATAACCACCAATTTTAATTTATCGTATTCTCAACCTTGGAATATAATTTATAATACCTTATACTTATATATCCATATATTCCCATATGAATTATTGAATTCCTATAATTAATACTAACTTCATAAAATGACATTATGATCATACTCTTAATGCTATATCATATAATCCCTAACCCTTATATTATAATCATCCTTAAAACTCCATAATTCTTGGCATAGCACCTTATATTTTCATTAATACACTTTTTCCCACAAATGTTATCTAAACTTACAATTACGTTACAAATCATATCTTATAATTCTAACTCCTTATTTATTTTATTCCAAGATGCTATTCTAACTTAATTTAAATTGTCGCACAGACCCAAATGATGTTTATTAGCTTAGAGAAGAGGAGGGGTAATAGTGTCATTCTGGCTTGTAATTATTAAGTTAGGAGGGAATTCTATTCATGTCATTTTTTCTTCATTTCCTCCTTCCTCTTTCCAGTTTCCCATTCCGCTCTCTCTACTCCTGTTGATCTTCATCTTCTTCCTTCTCACAATAATTCGATCGTTTGTATGGATCTACTTGTGGAGTTATGGTCTATCGTATGTCGTATTTCAGGTTTGGAGATTATGAGTTTAGTTTCAAATTCGTTCTTCATTTCGTTTCCTTTCTATTCCTGATTTTGGTTTTAACTTCCGGTTAATCCAGTCGATAGTTTGTTGAGTTTCGTGTGGACATTCGAGGAGAGTGTGTTGTGTGGAGTTCGTAGAGTCGTACGGTTCTTCCATTCAAGGTAGGGGGTAGATGAATTCGGTATGAGTGTGTCCACCCAAGAAATTCTAGGTTTCGTTATATTTTGGAATGTGTCAATTTGTTCTCTGATTCATGGTAAATCTGAATTGGTTTTAAATTGCGTTTTCGCTTTGTTAAAACCTCATGAAAATGTGTTTTGATTGCCTACTTTGTTATGGAAATTATTTATATTCAATGGTGAATTTCTGGCTTTGTGTTCATCGTTGCTGCTTCTGATTATTGTTGTTTTTGCTTCATCTAGACTTCTGAATTTGTGACGGGTTTTCCTTTGTCTGGACTACAGTCCGAACTTGAATATCCAGACGGGGTGCGAGAACGATGTTAGGGTTTGCCTTTTGACTTACGTCCGGACTTTGAAGCCCATAAATTCTTCTGATTTAACTCTTGGCATGTGTCCGGACTTGTAAGCCTGAACACATGTCTGGACGCCACCTCGTAACTTTTGTCAGACATTTGTCCAGACTTTCAAGCCCGGACACATGTCCAAACTTCTATGTTTTGAGTCTCGGCATGTGTGTGGACATGTAAGCCCGGAAGCATGTCCAGACAACCATCTTATTTCACCAAAAATGTTAGTTTGACTTCTATTTCGCATTCCATTTCTGGGGTTATGATCCCCTAAGTGTGTATAATCTTTTTTGTTCTAAAGGTATTCGTTCTATTAATGATCTTTGAACTTCTCGGAAAGTGTGTTTGGTCTCTGATTTTTGTTTGGCCTTCTGTGCTCTGACAGAGGGCATATGACTTCTGTTTTGGCAACAACTTCAGTTTCATTATGTAAAGCTATTTATTATGCTATGTTGTACTTCTTAACAATACCTTCTATTCTGAAAATGAGCTTCTGTTTTGGGACCTAGTTAAGTAGCCTTCTAAGCTGTGGATGACTAGGTCGAGTTTTCCCGTAGCATGTTACGCATGTCGTCCTTCTGTTTTCTATTCCTCAGGTTTTCCTAGGATGATTAGCAGCAGACAGGTCTGACTAATGCTCTCAACCATTTCTGTGTGGGATCCTCTGATCCATAGGGTCTCTACCTTTCTATATGTGACTGCTATGAACTAGGGTTTCACTTTGTTTAATGAACTGATATGTTGTAAACCACTCTGTTTGACATCCTGATAACGTTCCGGTTTATGAATACTATGATTCCGGTATGTCATGTGATTTTTATTTTCTGAAAAGATACTAATTTATGTATTGTCTTTTGTTGTTTAGCTATATGTTATGACTTCCTCTTTACTCTGCTTTGTTATTAGACTTCAGCTTATTTTAAAGGGCTTCTACTTTGATTCTGATTTGCTAAACGTATACCTATATGTATATTATGTTTTGTAAAGTTTTGAGCATCTGAGCTGTGGTTTGATCACCCCTATTACCGTCTGATTTACAAGTATTAGCATTTGGATGGAGATCCCTGCTTTCGTCTCTTAGTTTTGTGTTTAGAGTTGATATTTGTATTGTCGACCTTAAGGTCCTTTCATACTTTTAAGCTTTAGGGATTTTGTACGTTTTTTATAGCTGCCGCTTTGTAAAGTGTATGACTTAGCTTGTAAGCAACTTGATTAAGCTTTGTAAACCTTGATTGTATAATATATATGTAATTATTTCGGTTTAGGTTCTATTGGGTTCTGTTCTTTGTAGCCTTGCGTATCTTAGGTATTAAGTACGCGGTGTGTGATGGTCTCAAAACCAAGGTGGTTTTAGGGTTGTTACATTTAGGGGTATCAGAGCCAGGTTAGGTTTCACTAGGTCTGTTGGGTGTCTGCATGTCTGCGCTTCCATTTCTTCTGTCTATAGTCTGCTGCTTGGTGTGTGTGCTACCTAGTGTCGATCATATGTGTCTGCTCTATCTTCCGTCACAGTGGCACAACGGAGGCGTAGTGTCTGTTGAGTTTTAAGTGTAAGTTTGAGAGCGTTCGGTCCTTTGGGAAAGGATGCCTTCTATGAGTTCATATGTGATTCGGTTGTGGGCTCTTCGTGTTGTGTTTGTTGTGTTTTGGTTAAGTTGTCAGTGATTGTCGTTATGTTTCATGTGCCAATGTTTCAGTAGTGAATTTTGAGTTGTAGCTCGTAGTGAGGTTTGAGCTTTTGTGGTGTGAGATTAATTCTCTTAGCTTATGTCAGTTTAATACCCCGGACCTAAAAATGGTGACTTAATAATTCTATTATGATTATTTAAGGCCTAATGGTGCCTAGAGAGCATTGGTAAAGAGAATAAAACCACAAGAAAAGAGAAAATGCGTAAAACGCGAAAAACGCTATAACACGCATTAAATGAGTATGGGAGGAATATGACCTCGGTTAGGGACCGAGATGGATTCCTAAGGCTTATTTAGGCCTAATTAGTATACGGGAATGATTCCCGAAGAAAACGGTCCAAATAATGGATTAAAACGCTAACGGAGTTTTAAAGCACGTGTTTCGAGAAAACGTGACTTTAAGTGGTCAAACAGACCCGTAAAAATTATGGTTGACTAAATAACTATAATTAAGTATTAATGGAAGCTTAATAACCATTAAAAATAAAGAAACGAGAAAAATCCGAAAAACGGGCCCGGTGAGTGAATAGTGCCGAACCGGGTAAAATAACGAGCGTTTTCTGTAAAAGACAAAAAAAAAACGCCCTCAGCTTATATTACATATGGGGCAGGTTTTTATTAGTCAACAACCCCCCCCCCTCTTGCTTAATAGCTAGTTAGTAAATAAAGAAAGAAAAGAAAAGGAAAGGAAAAAGTTAAAAGCATAAAGTACCTTCTTTACCTCTCTCCTCTCATTTCCTTCCTCTCTCTCCTTCCTTTTCCTTTCTTCCCACCGTGAGCTGCCTCCTCCTCCCCTTCCTGGAGATTTAAGCAGCTCCAACAAGCTTCAATGGCAGCCACCTTCCTCCACCTCTCTAAGCCACATAAATGCTCCAAATAAAAAACAAAACACATATTTGTGTTCCTCTCATCAAGCTCCACACTTCTCTCTTTTCAAAATTCGAAAAGGATGAGTTTCATTTTCGTGGGTGTTGGCCATTTGAAGAGAAAACCACACCATCTTGAAGCTTGAAGCTTCCTCTTTCATCCAAGGTAAAAATACCCAAAGAAAAATACATTTTCCTTCACCCTCTTGTGTCGGCCGATTTTGGCATCTTTTAATGCCTTGTCTTTTTGTTTGGTTGAGCTATTCTTCAAGCCTAAAATGGTGGTTGGAACTCCCACACTTGATTCATGCTTGAAAACCATTCAAGAGTCTCCAAAGGTAAGCCCTAATTAGTGCTTCAAACACTTTCCTTGTCTAAAGATAATTAATGTGCCTAAGTAGCCTTGCTTAGTCCCATTTCCTTGTTGAATTTGGTCTAGAGATTGGGCAAGAGATTTGCCTTGACCGGTTTTGGAGTGAAGAGAAGAGGAGAAGGGAATTAAAAAGAAAACTTGAGAGAATTCAAGGTAAGAAAACCCACCCTAATGTATATTCTATATGTATTAGAATTTGGGATGGGTTAATAAAATGAATGAACTCCACATGAGTTGTTATAGTAATGTGCTTGTATGGTATTAATGCAAGTGAGAAAGAATTTGTGAAATTAGTGTTTTATTTAAGGGCCTAAGTGCCAAGTGTTCAAGTTATTGCTTTATATGGTGTTTGATGAGATTTGATGAGTTAGGATGTATCTATGTGTACTGTTAGAACCCTTGTGGGTTTGGCTAGTTCTAGGATGAATTATGTGTAAATATGAACTTTGGGCAATGTTAGAAAAGTAGCCGGGTTATGATGAATTTTTGGTAGAAAACCGAGTATTAAGGTGATGCTGGGAGGTTTGTGAACCTATATGTGCTTGGGAGAAAATAGAAGTTTAAATGAGTGTAATAAACCCACCAAGAACTAAAGAATGAGAGTTGGAAGGGTGGATGTAAAATCTGTAGCATAAATGGGTGAGAAAGTCTTTAAATGGCTGCGATGAACAAGAGTGTTAAACTAGTTGTTGGAGTATGAAGGTGTTGCTGAGATAGTCAACCAGATCAAAGGAGTCAATCACACTTCTCAAAACAAGACAGAGTCCGTCAACCTTGAAAGATCGAATGAGTCTCTGTCGTTACCGAAAAGAGCGAGAGAGTCCATCCATGTGAATTCATCAATCAGTAACGAAATTCAAGGAGCAACGTCCACTAAACCATAACAGTCATCAACTATCATCCTTGGGCCGAAATTCATGCAAAATGTGAGCAAAATCCAAAGTCTTGACTTTCTGGTAATTCGAGGAGTCTGTCGGTCAGTTGCGAAAATTAAGGAGCAAGTACAGCAACTACATTGACTTACAACGGTCATCAACGTTCAGACTTGGACCAAAATTCTCTCAACATGGCACTAATCAGAAGACTTGGCTTCAGCTTCCGAAATATGGCTCCAGCTTCCGAAATTCAAGGAAAGAGTCATTGGTTCTTGAAATTTTGGAACTGACAGAGTCAGTCTACTACATCAGACGTGAAAGTCATAATTGAACGTTGCCAAGTCGTCCAATGGATTGGTAATTGTCCGAAAATTAAGGGCCAAGGCTTAGCAACGTTCATAAAGAAGTTAGGACCGAATTTTAAGCAACTACAACATTCAGATGGCAGAAATTTCGGAAGCAGACTCCCTCACCGGCTCCACTGTATAAGAGAGTTGTCATTTCGTTTCTTATTGCAGCTTTCCAAAGAGAATCATTCAGAGCATTTTTTTAGAGAAAGCTTTGCCTATTTTAGAGAGAGAAAAAGAGAGAGAGAAGTACTAGATTCGTTTGTGCATATCGATAGAGTCTTTCTAGGTAGGACCTAGTTTTCACTACACTTTACATCCGAAACGCCTGAGATGTATAAGACTTGGTTTACGTTGACGGAGTAGTTCATAGGGTGTCTTGTGAAGGAATGGATGAATCAGCGCATGATTTAACACATAGCAGGCTGTATTAACGGCTTCTGCCCAATAAGATGGAGTGAGTTGACTGTCGATGAGCATGGTGCGAGCCAATTCTACCAAGGTTCTATTTTTTGCGTTCAACTACTCCGTTTTGTTCTGGAGTTCGGGCTGATGAAATTTGGTGATCCACTCCGTTGTTCCTGCAAAACTCATCAAATGACTTGTTGCAAAATTCAGTACCCTGGTCTGTTCTCAAGGATTTTAGAGTGAATGAAAATTTGTTGACAAGCATTTTATGGAGTTTGACAAACTCCGTAAAAGTTTCATCTTTGGTAAATAAGAAAATGACCCAGGTCCACCTGGAATAGTCATCAACTATGACCAGGATGTACCTCTTACCACTTCTACTTTGTGTGCGCATGGGGCCAACAAGATCCATGTGTAGCAGTTCTAGCGGAGAGCTAGTAGAGAGAGTTGGCTTACTTTTGAAGGAGGACCGGGTGTGTTTACCTTTTACACATGCTTCACAGACGGAGTCTGTGTCAAAGGTTGTGTCAGGTAAACCAATCACCAAGTCCTTGCTTTTGAGTTTGTTCAACAGCCTATGATTAGCGTGGCCAAGTCTGGAGTGCCACAGCAGTGAGTTTTTGGAATATACATTTAGACAGACTTGGTCTTCTGGATTAATGGAGTTTAAGCACATTTTGTAGAGATTGCCTTCTCTACGTCCCACAGCTTTTGGTGAACCTGTACGCTCATCATAAACCTTACAATCCAAAGAAGAGAAAAGTACCAAATTTCAACCCGGCCCACAGCAAAAATAATTCTCCGTTCCTCTGTCAAGGCCCAACATGTCTCCTGCGGCTCCGGTGAATCGTCGCCCGTCCAAGAACTGCCCACCGCCAGTCACGATGCCTCTACGGGTGCTACCTCCGCCAGGGATCAGAAACCTCCAAAACCCCACCGACGGAGTGTGAAGGTCGACCCCTTCACTCAAAGGTACATGCTCGGGGACCCTGCCTCGGACCGTAATATCGTCAGAGGTAAGTTCCTCGACTTTTCTTGGGCTCTGTCTTCCAACTTAGGGGAGTTAGTCACTATGCTCGACATTCAGGGGTGGAAACACCTCTTCTGTGAGATAACTGAGTGGTATCGCACAGAGTCTGTCGACTTCTTCCAAAACCTTGTCATCCGAAACGGTGCTGCACAGTCTGTTGTCAATTCCACCCCAATCTTTTTGATCTTGCAAAACTGTCTGAAATTCTTGGCGTTCCTGCCACTGGCCTGTCATTTTATGAAAAAGGAATCCTTCCTGAGATCCCCGGGGTATCACATAACAAAATCTATCGCTTTTTCTCCTCCAAGAAGATTGGCTCCCCCATACCCCGTGGCGATCTCTCCATCCTACACCAACTCCTCCACATTTTGGTCATCAAAAATATTGTCCCACGAAAGGAAGGAAAGCTTATGGTCAACTGCTTGGACTTAACCATTATGTACTGCATCATTAATTATCACTCTATCAATCTAGCACACACAATTCTCCATCACTTAGCCGAGTCGGTCGACACCCCGAAACACTCCTTGGGGTACGTGTTTTGGTTGCCTCGCATATTCCAATTCTTTCAGGTACCCTTGGCGACTTCGATTCGACCAGAGTCCATCGAGGAGGCAGACACCATCAACCTGCGGTATCTGAATCGGCTGACTTCAATCGACAAATCAAAGCTGCTGCCCCCTCCATCTACTCCAACCCTAGTGAAACAAGGAGTTGAACTTTGGTATGAGAAGTGCATTGGTCTAGGAATGGTTTGGTAAGGTTGGTGGAAGGTTATGAAACATCAAAAGAATTTTTAAGTGCACTGCTTGGCATAAGTGCAACAGAGAATGGAAATTTGAATTTGATCAAGAATTTGAGTAGGGATTAAACCTATGTTTTGAAGAGGTTTAAGCATGTTTTAAGATGATTAAACATGTAGGAACATGTGGAATGATAAGGGAATGATTAGAGGTGAATTAGGGGTTGAAAACTGGAAAATTGTAAAATTTGACAGTTCCAGTGCTGGTCCGGGTTTGCAAAACCGTACACAAACCCGGACCACCCCAAAAACGCACCAGAAACTCAAAAAGGTTGGTCCGGGTTTGTATCCCAGTACACAAACCGGACCATAGCAAAACAAGGCAGAATAATTTTCCAGTTTTGGTCCGGGTTTGCAACCCGAACACAAAACCCCGAACCACAAACCCGGACCACCCCAAACACATTCACCAGAATGTGTTTTTAAGTGTCCTAATGATGGGGAAGTGAATGGTAATGGTTTTATATGATGTTTAGACTGTTTGGTGACTAAGAAGGTCTGGGAAGTGTAAACAAGTTTGAGAAGTGAATGAAATGATGTGAGTTTAAGACACATGAACTAAACTCAAAATAACGGACACGGGGTTAAGTATGGGAGTATTAGTTTTACATACCGTACACTTAATGTTAATTGAAACATTTAATGTTATCAGTGAACGAGTGTGAACCAAGGAACGAGAGGTCACACATAAGCTAACCCCGGTGAAAGGTATGATTTTCTCATACCCCGTGCTAACCGAGTTACGTTGATTTGTGTGTTTGTGTGCCGGCTTAATCAAGAATAAAGCATGAAATTGAACAATTGCTTGAGTATATGCATGTCTTGTTGTATGTTTAATGAGCTAACATACTCGTGCCGGTGTGGTCTAACGTAGTTTATAGATCGACTCATAGTGAGTAGCGATTGACTAGAAACTCGTAGATCGGGTAGTTTCATAAATAATGGAAACGTGCAAACACACAAGCTATCGATTAAAGTATAACGATAACACACAATGAACCCACTAGAATGTGAGGAGATGTACGGGTTGAGTAAACACCCGATAATGGTTAGAAAACCATGTGAAACAATCCACGAAACAAGTAAATGTGGAAAGTACCTGAACTCCATCTAGAGGTTGTAGAAAGTTCAAGATGTGAACTTGTAAGAAAGGTAGGAAAGACCTAAGGGACCAATTAACTCCCTTGAGACATGGTCGACCTCCTATATGAGGATTTTACCCGGTATAAGAAAATAACCGAAAGTATGAGTATAGGAAATGTAAGGGTAACTCTTAAACCTAAGATTACCCGAACTTGAGTATTTCCCCAAGTCATTAACATCGAGAGTGATGCTTCTAGACTAATATACATAATAATATTATAACTCCGAGAGAGGAGTGTATGGGAATGTCAGAAGTCCGAGAGTAGTTAGACCTATGTGAAAGTAGTAGAAACTAAGAGGAGTTCCGGAGCTCGTAGAGCGATCGAACAAGCGTGACGTAGGAGACCTGTAGTGTCTCGAGAACTACAAGAGCTTGAGTATTAGTAACCCAAGAATGTGGCTGAGATAAAGTATAAGTAACCCGAGAGAATGGGTGAGATTAAGAATAAGTAACCCGAGAGAGTGGGTGATTTATCGAATGAGTAACCAAGGCTAGTGAGGTATAACCCTCAAGGCCCAAGAGCAAATTAATACAACTAACAACCTTGTTGTTTGTTAAGGATTGTATTCCATGGTTGAATGTGAATCCTTGTGTAGTGTACATATGTAATGTATTGCTATGTTGCATGTTGATTGAATTAAATTGAATCTCATGCTCTCGATAAAAGTAGTCGGCGTACCCCGGTTAGCACTCGGGTATGAGAATTTATATGCAGTAAGCTGAGCCCCTAGGGGCATCGTTTTTATTTTTAGGTACACCGAAGATGATACCGTTCGAGAGTAGGACGGGGTCGGTGGTTAGCATGGGTAGTTGGACTTTAATTACTTATGTATTTGTAAGAGGTGTAAGACCGAATATGTTATCGGCATCCGTATATTGTGAACTCGGTATAGTAAAGAATGGAATTGAGATTTGTACATGTGACTCGTTAGTAATGGATAAGTAATGTATTTTGAATTGAGTACTCGGTTATTCCGGTGCATCAGACCGATGCAGTAGTAGAGTTAGGCCTGGTTAGCCACGTGGGTGGCTAACGGCGTTGTATCACCCTCCGTTGTAATTAGAGTTCCGCTGCGAGGTTATGGAAAGTGTGACTGTTTAAGAGGTAATTATGAGTTTAGCGGTTGGGGTGTTACAAAATGGTATCAGAGCGAAGTATCGCTCTGATGACTGGAAATACCGAGCTTAGGAGATACCGAGTTAGGAAATAGAGACTTAGGGCTAAGGTTTGAGCGATAGCGTGAGAGATGCGCTAGCTAGGAACTTCTAGTATGACCTGGATACCTACAACACCAGACCCGCCCTCCATAACCCCCGTATTAAAAAGCTCGTGGAAGAACGCCAGGGAGACGGGGAAACCCGATCTGGCAGTTATTAAATATTTCACTATGAATCAGAACCTGTCATGTAGATCCCGAGAACCAAAATCCCAGAGACGGATCCCGCTGGAACGACAACAATAACCACACTTAATGGCGGGAGATCGAGAAATCCTTTTCCAAGAAGACCGGAATCTGCGGCAGCGTGGGGCGACATGCCTAGCAGTCGCGAGAACCCGGCTAGCCAAGTAGCAGCGAAAGGAAAGCACCAAGTGTGCAATGAGGCGGAAGAGATGAAGTGATGAGAACCGGGAGACAAGTCCACGGACCGCCATAGCTGAATACCACCAACGGTATATTAACCGACTAAGAATCTAGTCAGAGTAGGTACACCCACCCTGCCACACCCTAAGAGGTCGCAATACCTTACGGGCATAGCTTAGACAGCTACAAGCATAACTACGGGATATACCCGAATAGGACTACAGAAGTAGTGCCTAAATAAAATAAGTTTTTGTAACCACGGTAAATGTGTGGGAGCGAGCACCAAGGAAAGACACATCACTGAGTAATTAAGGAACTCCGGGAGTGGAGAAGCACCTAAGTGGATGACAGCCATGTCAAGATGAATGAGAAATAGCTCTGAGGAGTAGTGATCCAACTAAAGGACCAAAGGAAGAGCCGACAAGGCTACCGAATACAAATGTGAACAATACCGTGACCGGTATGAGTTAACCTAAAAACCGCTTACCGCGCACTTGCCACGGCAAGTGCAGTATTAACAGGACTGTTAGGAGGAACTTTAACAAGTGACAAGTACTTAGCAAGTACCAAGACGGAAGAGAAGCCAATATAGCAGCACAAACCCTAAGAATTCTGAAACGAAACCTTGGAAAGGCCTAACGGCCTGACCATTGTATTAAGAACATACCAGTCGGCGAGAAGCTAGACTTGGTAAGAAGCAACTGGCATTGAAATGTCGTGAAGATTCTATTTTCAAAACTCAAATTTTCTTTCAAAACATAACATTTTTCCAAAAAACCCCAAATTTTAAAACCAAACCAGAGAACCACGGTAAGCTATCATCGGACGATATAAGGAGTTGGCAACAAAATACTTCACCTAGGCGTGTGACCGACACTAAGTGTACTAAACGAGACATGGAACGACCGCACTCCGAAGGGGCTTGCGGGCCTGACAGGCCAGTTATAAGTTAGTCGGGTAAGTGGTAACGTATCAATAAGATACTCCATGTATGTATACAAGTAGAGTACGGAACACAGGAAGTAGTCGACTCCATACTACGGACCATAAGATAAGTTCAAACCACGACAGTTGGACAACTCGAATGACCGAAGAACTCAGAGAAGCTTACCGAGCTAAAGGAGTCAAGAACCCAGTCCAAGAGGATGATTAAGAGTCAAAGTGCGAGAAGCACGGAGTATTAAGTATAGACATTGGATACGTCTCAGAAATCATGAAGGAAACAAATGGTAACTGGAATGAATACCCAGCGTAAACAATACGGTGAATGCCTAAAATGGACACGTCAATGTTTGATGAATGGGATAGAATTCCTATAGCATACCTCACTGAGGAGAGTAATGACCTGACCAAGAAGGTAAAGGAAACGTACCAATGATCTACCCAATAACGGGGGACATTACAACCCTAAATGGGATAGTTTGAAATATATATACCGCAAGGTGGGGTAAGAAACTGAACATATTCATGAGTTCAAGCCAGATGTAACGACGCAACTCAGTAACACCCAGGAGCAATCCGTGAAGGGTGCCGGTGTCAACAGTAGTTGAACGAAACATCGTGTTGAGAACACAAGTGTAAAGCGAACACTCGGGTAGAACCCCGAAGGGATCCCACGTAATAAGGGAACACCCTAAATTGCCAATGGGCATAGACTTATGTCGAGATACCAGAAAAGGGCCTTCCATGTATGGAAGTGTGATGGGACAACCATATCAAAGAGCCCAGAAATACCTCCAAACCATTTAATGGCATCCGAGAAGAAGAAACCTGTATAAACAGCCCGCATAGAGCATGGCGAGGCAAGGTGGCTTGTAAGCCGGTAAACCAACTACAACTCGTAGATCTAAACGTTGTAAACCTATGCATAAAAGCATAAGAGAAACAGTGGAGAATGAACCACTACCTTACAATAGGGATACCCCTCGTTACTGTGGGGCCTAGGGAGTGGCAATCACGTGAATCCTTCAGAGAAAGGCTACCACCTAAGAATGTAATGTGAAACCGCTAGAGTGGTGTAGTGAAACTTGAGCATGTGTTTATTGCCAATGAGTATTTGAACAGAGATAGTATGTAGGAAGGCTTTGATAGCAGTGGAAGGAAACCGAGAGAGTAATCGGATGAGTAGTAAACACTGTATGTGTGCAATATGAATTGTAGAGTAAACAATGCGCAATAAGCGTAGAGAGTTTAGAGTAGTTTATTCCATTGAGCCAAGTGAATGGCAAGCCATAGTATGAATGGTAGGAGTACATGAGCGGAAGCTAAAGTAGTAGCGGATGCCATATAAGCGAAGGTTGGTTAATGAGTAAGAGCATGGTACGCAGCGAGGGACCATTGTAAGAGTATAATGAGATAATGATATGAAGCTGATGAGAAAGGATGGTAAAGGAAACATGTTCATTCTTATTGCGACCACATTAGAGATTTACCGCCAAGGGTTTACGCCTCTGTACTCTGTAGGACTGAGTGTTTTGGTATTGCACTTGTGCAGTAATGATCTTGTGGGATAGCTAGGAATTTGAGAAATGGCAACGAAGCCTGTTGAGCGAGAATCTAGAGAAATAACGGTGCGGCCATTGGCCAAAGATGCACGAAGAACGTAGGCCATAACCCACAGGCCCCAGGACCGATGTATAATAAAAAGATGAACAAACATAATTTAGAGCCACTATTAAATGAGGAAGCACTACATACTGAGTAGTAGCTTGACCTCAACCGACAATAAGTCAGAAAAAGTAAGTGAATAATCATGAAGGTAGACGGTCCTATACGAAATAGATTTCCAGAGAACTGGAGGGAAAATCTATAATGCCTTGAATTCGCATACGGTAAGAGATACTAAGCGTCGATGGAGAAACCTTTATTCCCAAGACAAAAAGGGATAAAAAGGGAGTGGATAATACATTGAGAATACCAAAAGGGCGAATTAAGCTCTAGCTACCAGGTCACGCAGTAGAAGCTAGTGGGCCATAATTCAAAGGTTAAGTATACCTGGCAAATGCGAGTAAATGGCTAATCATAAATGCCTTGAAGCCTTAGAGGCTAGAACCGAACCTGGTTATGAGTTAATTAACCGCATTGAAGTTAAAACACTTCATGATACTTGAATTAGTGAACCAATGTTCAGTGATAACATATGGTCGATTACGCGGGCGTAACCCCTTTTAAGGGGGGTAGGGCGAGAAACCACTTAGAGTATGTTTTACGTATAGGTGCGTAAACTACAATGTGCATAGCACAATAGAAATTGTTTTGATGATTGGAACTTATGTTACATAAACATATGGTTATTGTGCATGAGAGATGTGAGTAATGTGTATATAATATTTATGAAAAGAGGAGCAGAGAAACTCCTGGGGAATGAGAATCCCTATAGTAAATGTCTATTGAGATTAGACATGAGATATGTTGGGTATGAATCGGTATGAAACCGATGTGTAACCTAGTAGGAAGCGAGTTTCCTAGGTGATTTTAAATTAAGAATGATTGATGGAGTGAGTGCCATCCTTTGGAGTTGTATGCTGTATGTTTTAAATTGAGCAATAATTTGATAAAATGAGGCCTTAGGTATGGGATGCCTAGGTGGAGTAAGTGAACAAAAATTGAGAATGACGAATGACCTAAGTTCTAAGAATTAGAGATAAATTAAAATGGATTGTTTTATGAATATGACTAGAAAAAGTAAAAGATAGAAAACGAAAATGTTTGACTATCTGATTGTTTGAAACTGACGTGGGAGGTGGAACTTGATCTGCTAGCGATCGAGGGAAACCGAACACAAATTGGGGTGGAAGGATAGTTCAACACTGATGCTGATCACATCAGGGTTGGATGATTCTTGAAGCTCCCTATAAGTGGTCATAAGTAATCACGCTAAGAAAAGATGCAGCTACCATAAACCGGATTGGGAGTTGTGTGATGTTTAAAAAAGAATTTACAAACAGAATTTGAAATAAGATCTTCCATCGAGCATGAAGGCGAAAAATGGTTTTGAAACCCTTGCACCGTACGTGCGGCGGTCCTAAGTGACCGGTTGGGGCGGTGACAGTGTGTGACATTTCCAATGGCAGCGGGACGAGGAGAGTACCCTGAGAATGTCCTGTGTTGAGTGAGTCAACCACAGTGCCTGAGGATATGTATATGTGTAACGTTTTGATTAGAACCGAAGGGACCGTGGGCCAGAGAGAGTAAGTGCCCATTTGTCATGAAACGGCCTTGGACCAGAGAGCGTAAGTGTCCAACGTGACCGGTACCTAGTGTATTATTCAATATGGATTCGAGGACTGTAGTGCCTTCTTGTCTTCGGAACGATTCCATGGAAAGAATATAAAGAGTATTTTTGATTGCTATACATGCTGTGATATGTGTGTGGTATGTGTAGTGTGTACGGAGACAGACCTGTGAGTCTGTAAGGTCGTATAGAGATTACGACAGTGGCATAGAGTACCTATGTGAGTAACAATATGAGATTCACCAACTTTGAGGGCAAAGTTCCTTAAGGGGGGTAGATTTTAATACCCCGGACCTAAAAATGGTGACTTAATAATTCTAATATGATTATTTAAGGCCTAATGGTGACTAGAGAGCATTGGTAAAGAGAATAAAACCAAAAGAAAAGAGAAAATGTGTAAAACGCGAAAAACACGAAAACGCGCATTAAATGAGTATAGGAGTAATATGACCTCG
This sequence comes from Limonium bicolor, assembly GCA_023374045.1. Lineage (NCBI taxonomy): Eukaryota > Viridiplantae > Streptophyta > Magnoliopsida > Caryophyllales > Plumbaginaceae > Limonium > Limonium bicolor. The sequence goes on from CM041780.1 coordinate 119,320,488, forward strand.
GTTAGGGTCCGAGATGGATTCCGAAGGCTTAGTTAGGCATAATTAGTATACGGGAATGATTCCCGAAGAAAACGGATCCAAATAATGGATTAAAACGCTAACGAAGTTTTAAAGCACGTGTTTCGAGAAAACTCGAAAACGTGACTTTAAGTGGTCAAACAGACCCGTAAAAATTATGGTTTACTATATAACTATAATTAAGTATTAATGGAAGCTTAATAACCATTAAAAATAAAGAAACAAGAAAAATCCGAAAAACGGGTCCGGTGAGTGAATAGTGCCGAACTGGGTAAAATAACGAGCGTTTTCTGTAAAAGACAAAAAAAAATGCCCTCAGCTTATATTACTTATGGGGCCGGTTTTTATTAGTCAACAACCCCCCCCCCCTCTTGCTTACTAGCTAGTTAGTAAATAAAGAAAGAAAAGAAAAGGAAAGCAAAAAGTAAAAAGCATAAAGTACCTTCTTTACCTCTCTCCTCTCATTTCCTTCCTCTCTCTCCTTCCTTTTCCTTTCTTCCCACCGTGAGCTGCCTCCTCCTCCCCTTCCTGGCGATTTAAGCAGCTCCATCAAGCTTCAATGGCAGCCACCTTCCTCCACCTCTCTAAGCCACATAAATGCTCCAAATCAAAAACAAAACACATATTTGTGTTCCTCTCATCAAGCTCCACACTTCTCTCTTTTCAAAATTCGAAAAGGATGAGTTTCATTTTCATGGGTGTTGGCCATTTGAAGAGAAAAGCACACCATCTTGAAGCTTCCTCTTTCATCCAAGGTAAAAAAATCCAAAGAAGAATACATTTTCCTTCACCCTCTTGTGTGGCCGATTTTGGCATCTTTTAATGCCTTGTATTTTTCTTTGGTTGAGCTATTCTTCAAGCCTAAAATGGTGGTTGGAACTCCTACCCTTGATTCATGCTTGAAACCCTTCAAGAGTCTCCAAAGGTAAGCCCTAATTAGTGCTTCAAACACCTTCCTTGTCTAAAGATAATTAATGTGCCTAAGTAGCCTTGCTTAGTCCCATTTCTTTGTTGAATGTGGTCTAGAGATTGGGCAAGAGATTTTCCTTGACCGGTTTTGGAGTGTAGAGAAGAGGAGAATAGGAGAAGGGAATTAAAAAGGAATCTTGAGAGAATTCAAGGTAAGAAAACCCACCCTAATGTATATTTTATATGTATTAGAATTTGGGATGGGTTAATAAAATGAATGAACTCCACATGAGTTGTGATAGTAATGTGCTTGTATGGTATTAATGCAAGTGAGAAAGAATTTGTGAAATTAGTGTTTTATTTAAGGGCCTAAGTGCCAAGTGTTCAAGTTATTGCTTTATATGGTGTGATGAGATTTGATGAGTTAGGATGTATCTATGTGTGCTGTTAGAACCCTTGTGGGTTTGGCTAGTTCTAGGATGAATTATGTGTAAATATGAACTTTGGGAAATGTTAGAAAAGTAGCCGGGTTATGGCGAATTTTCGGTAGAAAACCGAGTGTTAAGGTGATGTGGGGAGGTTGGTGAACCTATGTGAGCTTGGGAGAAAATAGAAGTTTAAATGAGTGGAATAAACCCACCAAGAACTAGAGAATGAGAGTTGGAAGGGTGGATGTAAAATTTGTAGCATAAATGGGTGAGAAAGTCTTTGAATGGCTGAGACGAACAAGAGTGTTAAACTTATGAAACAAGGAGTTGAACTTTGGTATGAGAAGTGCATTGGTCTAGGAATGGTTTGGTAAGGTTAGTGGAAGGTTATGAAACATCAAAAGAATTTTTAAGTGCACTGCTGTGCATAAGTGCAACATAGAGAATGGAAAATTTATGAATTTGAGCAAGAATTTGAGTAGGGATTAAACCTATGTTTTGAAGAGGTTTATAGCATGTTTTAAGATGATTAAACATGTAGGAAACATGTGGAATGATAAGGGAATGATTAGAGGTGAATTAGGGGTTGAAAACTGGTGGAAAATTGTAAAATTTGACAGTTCCAGGGCTGGTCCGGGTTTGCAAACCGTACACAAACCCGGACCACCCCAAAAACGCACCAGAAACTCAAAATGGTTGGTCCGGGTTTGTATCCCAGTACACAAACCCGGACCATAGCAAAACAAGGCAGAATACGTTTTCCAGTTTTGGTCCGGGTTTGCAACCCGAACACAAACCCGAACCACAAACCCGGACCACCCCAAAAATTCACCAGAATGTGTTTTTAAGTGTCCTAATGATGGGGAAGTGAATGGTAATGGTTTTATATGATGTTTAGAACTTGTTTGGTGACCTAAGAAGGTATCTTTGGAAGTGTAAACAAGTTTGAGAAGTGAATGAGAATGATGTGTGTTTTAAGTACACATGAACTAAACTCAGAAATAACGGGATAACGGGGTTAAGTATGGGAGTATTAGTTTTACATACCGTAACACCTTAATGTTAATTGAAACATTTGAATGTTATCAGTGGAACGAGTGTGAACCAAAGAACGAGAGGTCACACGATAAAGCTAACCCCGGTGAAAGGTATGATTTTCTCATACCCCGCGTGCTAACCGAGTTACGTTGATTTGTGTGTTTGTGTGCCGGCTTAATCAAGAATAAAGCATGAAATTGAACAATTGCTTGAGTATATGCATGTCTTGTTGTATGTTGAATGAGCTAACATACTCGTGTGCCGGTGTGGTCTAACGTAGTTTATAGATCGACTCATAGTGAGTAGCGATTGACTAGAAACTCGTAGATCGGGTAGTTTCATAAATAATGGAAACGTGCAAACACACAAGCTATCGATTAAAGTATAACGATAACACAACAAATGAACCCACTAGAATGTGAGGAGATGTACGGGTTGAGTAAACACCCGATAATGGTTAGAAAACCAATGTGAAACAATCCACGAAACAAGTAAATGTGGAAAGGTACCTGAACCTCCATCTAGAGGATTGTAGAAAGTTCAAGATGTGAACTTGTAAGAAAGGTAGGAAAGACCTAAGGGACCAATTAACTCCCTTGAGACATGGTCGACCTCCTATATGAGGATTTTACCCGATATAAGAAAATAACCGAAAGTATGAGTATAGGAAATGTAAGGGTAACTCTTAAACCTAAGATTACCCGAACTTGAGTAATGTTCCCCAAGTCATTAGAAACATCGAGAGTGATGCTTCTAGACTAATATACATAATAATATTATAACTCTGAGAGAGGAGTGTATGGGAATGTGAGAAGTCCGAGAGTAGTTAGACCTATGTGAAAGTAGTAGAAACTAAGAGAGAGTTCCGGGAGCTGGTCGAACTATGCTCGAGAGCCATGTGTTTTGGCTTAAGAAGGTATTAAGAGGAACAAGCATGACGTAGGAGACTTGTAGTGTCTCGAGAACTACAAGAGCTTGAGTATTAGTAACCCAAGAATGTGGGTGAGATAAAGTATAAGTAACCCGAGAGAATGGGTGAGTTTAAGAATAAGTAACCCGAGAGAGTGGGTGAGTTATCGAATGAGTAACCAAGGAATAGTGAAGTATAACCCTCAAGGCCCAAGAGCAAATTAATACAACTAACAACCTTGTTATGTTAGTTAAGAATTGTATTCCATGGTTGAATGTGAATCCTTGTGTAGTGTACATATGTAATGTATTGCTATGTTGCATGTAGATTGAATTAAATTGAATCTCATGCTCTCGATAAAAGTAGTCGGCGTACCCCGGTTAGCACTCGGGGTATGCGAATTTCATATGCAGCATAAGCTGAGCCCCTAGGGGCGTCGTTTTTATTTTCAGGTACACTGAAGATGATACCGTTCGAGAGTAGGACGGGGTTGGTGGTTAGCATGGGTAGTTGGACTTTAATTACTTATGTATTTGTAAGAGGTGTAAGACCGAATATGTTATCGACATCCGTATATTGTGAACTCAGTATAGTAAAGAATGGAATTCAGATTTGTACATGTGACTCGGTTAGTAATGTATAAGTAATGTATTTTGAATTGAGTACTTGGTTATTCCGGTCCATCAGACCGATGTAGTAGTAGAGTTAGGCCTGGTTAGCCACGTGGGTGGCTAACGGCGTTGTATCACCCTCCGTTGTAATTAGAGTTCCGCTACGAGGTTATGGGAAAATGTGACTGTTTAAGAGGTAATTATGAGTTTAGCGGTTGGGGTGTTACAAAAATGGTATCAGAGCGAAGTATCGCTCTGATGACTGGAAATACCAAGCTTAGGAGATACCGAGTTAGGAAATAGAGACTTAGGGCTAAGGGTTGAGTGATAGCGTGAGAGATGCGCTAGCTAGGAACTTCCAGTATGACCTGAATACCTACAACACCAGACCCGCCCTCCACAACCCCCGCATTAAAAAGCTCGGGGAAGTACGCCAGGGAGATGGGGAAACCCGATCTGGCAGTTATTAAATATTTTGCTATGAATCAGAACCTGTTATGCGGTAGATCCCGAGAACTGATAATCCCAGAGACGGATCCCGCTGGAACGACAATAACCGCACTTAATGGCGGGAGATTGAGAAATCCTATTCCAAGGAGACCAGAATCTGCGGCAGCGTGGGGCGACATGCCTAGCAGTCGCGAGAACCCGGCTAGCCAAGTAGCAGCGAGAAGGAAAGCACCAAGTGTGCAATGAGGCGGAAGAGATGAAGTAATGAGAACCGGGACACAAGTCCACGGACCGCCATAGCTGAATAATACCACCAACGGTATATTAACCGACTAAGAATCTAGTCAAGAGTAGGTACACCCACCCTGCCACACCCGAAGAGGTCGCAATACCTAACGGGCATAGCTTAGACAGCTACAAGCATAACTACGGGATATACCCGAATAGGACTACAGAAGTAGTGCCTAAATGAAATAAGTTTTGGTAACCACGATAAATGTGTGGGAGCGAGCACCAAGGAAAGACACATCACTGAGTAATTAAGGAACTCCGGGAGTGGAGAAGCACCTAAGTGGATGACAGCCATGTCAAGATGAATGAGAAATAGCTCTGAGGAGTAGTGATCCAACTAAAGGACCAAAGAAAGAGCCGACAAGGCTACCGAATACAAATGTGAACAATACCGTGACCGGTATGAGTTAACCTAAAAACCGCCTGTACCGCGCACTTGCCACGGCAAGTGCAGTAATAACAGGACTGTTAGAGGAACTTTAACAAGTGACAAGTACTTAGCAAGTACCAAGACGGCAAGAGAAGCCAATATAGCACCACAAACCCTAAGAATTCTGAAACGAAACCTTGGAAAGGCCTAACGGCCTGACCATTGTATTAAGAACATACCAGTCGGCGAGAAGCTAGACTTGGTAAGAAGCAACGGCATTAAATGCGTGAAGATTGTATTTTCAAAACTCAAATTTTCTTTCAAAACATAACATTTTTCCAAAAAACCCCAAATTTTAAAACCAAACCAGAGAACCACGATAAGCTATCATCGGACGATATAGAGGAGTTGGCAAAAAATAATTCACCTAGGCATTTGACTGACACTACAGTGTACTAAATGAGACATGGAACGACCGCACTCCGAAGGAGCTTGCGGGCCTGACAGACCAGTTATGAGTTAGTCGGGTAAGTGGTAACGTATCAATAAGATACTCCATGTATGTATACAAGTAGAGTACGGAACACGGGAAGTAGTCGACTCCATACTACGGACCATAAGATAAGTTCAAACCATGACAGTTGGACAACTCGAATGACCGAAGAACTCAGAGAAGGTTACCGAGCTAAAGGAGTCAAGAACCCAGTCCAAGAGGATGATTAAGAGTCGAAAGTGCAAGAAGCACGGAGTATTAAGTATAGACATTGGGTATGTCTCAGAAATCATGAAGGAAACAAATGGTAACTGGAATGAATACCCACGTAAACAATACGTGAATGCCTAAAATGAACACGTCAATGTTTGATGAATGGGATAGAATTCCATAGCATACTCACTGAGGAGAGTAATGACCTGACCAAGAAGGTAAAGGAAAAGTACCAATGATCTACCCAATAACGGGGGACGTTACAACCCTAAATGGGATAGTTCGAAATATATAACCGCAAGGGGGGTAAGAAACTAAACATACCCATGAGTTCAAGCCAGATGTAACGGCGCAACTCAGTAACACCAGGAGCAATCCGTGAAGGGTGCCGGAGTCAACAGTAGTTGAACGAAACATCGTGTTGAGAACACAAGTGTAAAGCGAACACTCGGGTAGAACCCTGAAGGGATCCCACGTAATAAGGGAACACCCTAAATTGCCAACGGGCATAGACTTATGTCGAGATACTAGAAAAGGGCCTTCCATGTACGGAAGTGTGATGGGACAACCATATCAAAGAGCCCAGAAATACCTCCAAACCATTTAATGGCATCCAGAGCAGAAGAAACCTGTATAAACAGCCCGCATAGAGCATGGTGAGGCAAGGTGGCTTGTAAGCCGGTAAACCAACTACAACTCGTAGATCTAAACGTTGCAAACCTATGCATAAAAGCATAAGAGAAACAGTGGAGAATGAACCACTACCTTACAATGGGGATACCCCTCGTTACTGTGGGGCCTAGGGAGCGGCAATCGCGTGAATCCTTCAGAGAAAGGCTACCACCTAAGAATGTAATGTGAAACCGCTAGAGCGGTGTAGTGAAACTTGAGCATGTGTTTATTGCCAAGGAGTATTTCGAACAGAGATAGTATGTAGGAAGGCTTTGATAGCAGTGGAAGGAAACCGAGAGAGTAATCGGATGAGTAGTAAACACTGTATGTGTGCAATATGAATTGCAGAGTAAACAATGCGCAATAAGCGTAGAGAGTTTAGAGCAAGTGATTGGCAAGCCATAGTATGAATGGTAGGAGTACATGAGCGGAAGCTAAAGTAGTAGCGGATGCCATATAAGCGAAGGTTGGTTAATGAGTAAGAGCATGGTACGCAGCGGGACCATTGTAAGAGTATAATTAGATAATGTTATGAAGCTGATGAGAAAGGATGGTAAAGGAAACATGTTCATTCCTATTGCGACCACATTAGAGATTTACCGCCAAGGATTTACGCCTCTTCACTCTGTAGGACTGAGTATTTTGGTATTGCACTTGTGCAGTAATGATCTTGTGGGATAGCTAGGAATTTGAGAAATGGCAACGAAGCCTGTTGAGCGAGAATCTAGAGAAATAACGGTGCGGCCATTGGCCAAAGATGCACGAAGAACGTGGGCCTTAACCCACAGGCCCTAGGACCGATGTATAATAAAAAGATGAACAAACATAATTTAGAGCCACTATTAAACGAGGAAGCACTACATACTGTGTAGTAGCTTGACCTCAACCGACAATAAGTCGGAAAAAGTAAGTGAATAATCATGAAGGTAGACGGTCCTATACGAAATAGATTTCCAGAGAATTGGAGGGAAAATCTATAATTCCTGAATCGCATACGGTAAGAGATACAAGCGTCGATGGAGAAACCTTTATTCCCAAGACAAAAAGGGATAAAAAGGGAGTGGATAATACATTGAGAATACCAAAAGGGCGAATTAAGCTCTAGCTACCAGTCACAGCAGAAGCTAGTGGGCCATAATTCAAAGGTTAAGTATACCTGGCAAATGCGAGTAAATGGCTAATCATAAACGCCTTGAAGCCTTAGAGGCTAGAACCGAACCGGTTATGAGTTAATTAACCGTGTTGAAGTTAAAACACTTCATGATACTCGAATTAGTGAACCAATGTTCAGTGATAACATATGGTCGATTACGCGGGAGAAACCCCTTTTAAGGGGGTAGGGCGAGAAACCGCTTAGAGTATGTTTTACGTATATGTGCGTAAACTACCATGTGCATAGCACAATAGAAATTGTTTTGATGATTGGAACTTATGTTACATAAACATATGTACCCATTCATTGGGATTATGGTTATTGTGCATGAGAGATGTGAGTAATGTGTATATAATATTTATGAAAAGAGGAGTAGAGAAACTCCTGGGGAATGAGAATCCCTATAGTAAATGTCTATTGAGATTAGACATGTGATATGTTGGGTATGAATCGGTATGAAACCGATGTGCAACCTAGTAGGAAGCGAGTTTCCTAGGTGATTTTAAATTAAGAATGATTGATGGAGTGAGTGCCATCCTTTGGAGTTGTATGCTGTATGTTTTAAATTGAGCAATAATTTGATAAAATGAGGCCTTAGGTATGGGATGCCTAGTGGAGTAAGTGAAGAAAAATTGAGAATGACGAATGACCTAAGTTCTAAGAATTAGAGATAAATTAAAATGGATTGTTTTATGAATATGACTAGAAAGAAAGATAGAAAACGAAAATGTTTGACTATCTGATTGTTTGAAACTGACGTGGGAGGTGGAACTTGATCTGCTAGCGATCGAGGGAAACCGAACACAAATTGGGGTGGAAGGATAGTTCAACACTGATGCTGATCACATCAGGGTTGGATGATTCTTGAAGCTCCCTATAAGTGGTCATAAGTAATCACGCTAAGAAAAGATGCAGCTACCATAAACCGGATTGGGAGTTGTGTGATGTTTAAAAAGAATTTACAAACAGAATTTGAAATAAGATCTTCCATCGAGCATGAAGGCGAAAAATGGTTTTGAAACCCTTGCACCGTACGTGGCGGTCCTAAGTGACCGGTTGGGGCGGTGACAGTGTGTGACATTTCCAATGGCAGCGGGACGAGGAGAGTACCCTGAGAATGTCCTGTGTTGAGTGAGTCAACCACAGTGCCTGAGGATATGTATATGTGTAACGTTTTGATTAGAACCGAAGGGACCGTGGGCCAGAGAGAGTAAGTGCCCATTTGTCATGAAACGGCCTTGGACCAGAGAGCGTAAGTGTCCAACGTGACCGGTACCTAGTGTATTATTCAATATGGATTCGAGGACTGTAGTGCCTTCTTGTCTTCGGAACGATTCCATGGAAAGAATATAAAGAGTATTTTTGATTGCTATACATGCTGTGATATGTGTGTGGTATGTGTAGTGTGTACGGAGACAGACCTGTGAGTCTGTAAGGTCGTATAGAGATTACGACAGTGGCATAGAGTACCTATGTGAGTAACAATATGAGATTCACCAACTTTGAGGGCAAAGTTCCTTAAGGGGGGTAGATTTTAATACCCCGGACCTAAAAATGGTGACTTAATAATTCTAATATGATTATTTAAGGCCTAATGGTGACTAGAGAGCATTGGTAAAGAGAATAAAACCAAAAGAAAAGAGAAAATGTGTAAAACGCGAAAAACGCTAAAACGCGCATTAAATGAGTATAGGAGGAATATGACCTCGATTAGGGTCCGAGATGGATTCCTAAGGCTTAGTTAGGCCTAATTAGTATACGGGAATGATTCCCAAAGAAAACGGATCCTAATAATGGATTAAAACGCAAACAAAGTTTTAAAGCACGTGTTTCGAGAAAACCCGAAAACGTGACTTTAAGTGGTCAGACAGACCCGTAAAAATTATGGTTTACTATATAACTATAATTAAGTATTAATGGAAGCTTAATAACCATTAAAAATAAAGAAACGAGAAAAATCCGAAAAACGGGTCTGGTGAGTGAATAGTGCCGAATCGGGAAAAATAACGAGCGATTTCTGTAAAAGATAAAAAAAAACGCCCTCAACTTATATTACTTATGGGGCCGGTTTTTATTAGTCAACAGCCCCCCTCTTGCTTACTAGCTAGTTAGTAAATAAAGAATGAAATGAAAAGGAAAAAGTAAAAAGCATAAAGTATCTTCTTTACCTCTCTCCTCTCATTTCCTTCCTCTCTCTCCTTCCTTTTCCTTTCTTCCCACCGTGAGCTGCCTCCTCCTACCCTTCCTGGCGATTTAAGCAGCTCCATCAAGCTTCAATGGCAGCCACCTTCCTCCACCTCTCTAAGCCACATAAATGCTCCAAATAAAAAACAAAACACATATTTGTGTTCCTCTCATCAAGCTCCACACTTCTCTCTTTTCAAAATTCGAAAAGGATGAGTTTCATTTTTGTGGGTGTTGGCCATTTAAGCAGAAAAGCACACCATCTTGAAGCTTGAAGCTTCCTCTTTCATCCAAGGTAAAAATATCCAAAGAAGAATACATTTTCCTTCACCCTCTTGTGTCAGCCAATTTTGGCATCTTTTAATGCCTTGTCTTTTTCTTTGGTTGAGCTATTCTTCAAGCCCAAAATGGTGGTTGGAACTCCCACCCTTGATTCATGCTTGAAAACCATTCAAGAGTCTCCAAAGGTAAGCCCTAATTAGTGCTTCAAACACCTTCCTTGTCTAAAGATAATTAATGTGCCTAAGTAGCCTTGCTTAGTCCCATTTCTTTGTTGAATGTGGTCTAGAGATTCGGCAAGAGATTTGCCTTGACCGGTTTTTGAGTGAAGAGAAGAGGAGAAGGGAATTAAAAAGGAAACTTGAGAGAATTCAAGGTAAGAAAACTCACCCTAATGTATATTCTATATGTATTAGAATTTGGGATGGGTTAATAAAATGAATGAACTCCACATGAGTTGTGATAGTAATGTGCTTGTATGGTATTAATGCAAGTGAGAAAGAATTTGTGAAATTAGTGTTTTATTTTAAGGGCCTAAGTGCCAAGTGTTCAAGTTATTGCTTTATATGGTGCTTGATGAGATTTGATGAGTTAGGATGTATCTATATGTCCTGTTAGAACCCTTGTGGGTTTGGCTAGTTCTAGGATGAATTATGTGTAAATATGAACTTTGGGCAATGTTAGAAAAGTAGCCGGGTTATGGCAAATTGTTTTATGAATATGACTAGAAAGAGTAAAAGATAGAAAACGAAAATGTTTGACTATCTGATTGTTTGAAACTGACGTGGGAGGTGGAACTTGATCTGCTAGTGATCGAGGGAAACCGAACACAAATTGAGGTGGAAGGATAGTTCAACACTGATGCTCATCACATCAGGGTTAGATGATTCTTGAAGCTCCCTATACGTGGTCATAAGTAATCATGCTATGAAAAGATGCAGCTACCATAAACCGGATTTGGAGTTGTGTGACGTTTTTAAAAGAATTTACAAACAAAATTTGAAAAAGGATCTTCCTTCGAGCATGAAGGCGAAAAATGGTTTTGAAACCATTGCACCGTACGTGCGGCGGTCCTAATTGACCGGTTGGGGCGGTGACAGTGTGTGATTTTTCCAATGGCAGCGGGACGTGGAGAGTACCCTGAGAATGTCTGTGTTGAGTGAGTCAACCAGAGTGCCTGAGGATATGTATATGTGTAACGTTTTGATCAGAACCGTAGGGACCGTGGGCCAGAGAGAGTAAGTGCCCATTTGTCATGAAACGGCCATGGACCAGAGAGCGTAAGTGTCCAACGTGACCGGTACCTGAGGGGTCAGTAGTGTATTACTCAATATGGATTCGAGGACTGTAGTGCCATCTTGTCTTCAGACCGATTCCATGGAGAGAATACAAAGAGTATTTTTGATTGCTATACATGCTATGATATGTGTGTGGTATGTGTAGTGTGTATGGAGACAGACATGTGAGTCTGTAAGGTCGTATAGAGATTACGACAGTGGCCTAGAGTACCTATGTGAGTAACAATATGAGATTCACCAACTTTGAGGGCAAAGTTCCTTAAGGGGGGTTGATTTTAATACCCCGGACCTAAAAATGGTGACTTAATAATTCTAATATGATTATTTAAGGCCTAATGGTGCCTAGAGAGCATTGGTAAAGAGAATAAAACCAAAAGAAAAGAGAAAATGTGTAAAACGCGAAAAACGCTAAAACACGCATTAAATGAGTATAGGAGGAATATGACCTCGGTTAGGGTCCGAGATGGATTCATAAGGCTTAGTTAGGCCTAATTAGTATACGGGAATGATTCCCGAAGAAAATGGATCCAAATAATGGATCAAAACGCTAACGAAGTTTTAAAGCACATGTTTCGAGAAAACCCGAAAACGTGACTTTAAGTGGTCAAACAGACCCGTAAAAATTATGGTTTACTATATAACTATAAATAAGTATTAATGGAAGCTTAATAACCATTAAAAATAAAGAAACGAGAAAAATCCAAAAAACGGGCCCGGTGAGTGAATAGTGCCGAACCGGGTAAAATAACGAGCGTTTTCTGTAAAAGATAAAAAAAACGCCCTCAGCTTATATTACTTATTGGGCCGGTTTTTATTAGTCAACAACCCCCCCCCTCTTGCTTACTAGCTAGTTAGTAAATAAAGAAAGAAAAGAAAAGGAAAGGAAAAAGTAAAAAGCATAAAGTACCTTCTTTACCTCTCTCCTCTCATTTCCTTCCTCTCCCTCCTTCCTTTTCCTTTCTTCCCACCGTGAGCTGCCTCCTCCTCCCCTTCCTGGCGATTTAAGCAGCTCCAACAAGCTTCAATGGCAGCCACCTTCCTCCACCTCTCTAAGCCACATAAATGCTCCAAATCAAAAACAAAACACATATTTGTGTTCCTCTCATCAAGCTCCACACTTCTCTCTTTTCAAAATTTGAAAAGGATGAGTTTCATTTTCATGGGTGTTGGCCATTTGAAGAGAAAAGCACACCATCTTGAAGCTTGAAGCTTCCTCTTTCATCCAAGGTAAAAATATCCAAAGAAGAATACATTTTCCTTCACCCTCTTGTGTCAGCCAATTTTGGAATCTTTTAATGCCTTGTCTTTTTCTTTGGTTGAGCTATTCTTTAATCCCAAAATGGTGGTTGGAACTCCCACCCTTGATTCATGCTTGAAAACCATTCAAGAGTCTCCAAAGGTAAGCCCTAATTAGTGCTTCAAACACCTTCCTTGCCTAAAGATAATTAATGTGCCTAAGTAGCCTTGCTTAGTCCCATTTCTTTGTTGAATGTGGTCTAGAGATTGGGCAAGAGATTTGCCTTGACCGGTTTTTGAGTGAAGAGAAAAGGAGAAGGGAATTAAAAAGGAAACTTGAGAGAATTCAAGGTAAGAAAACTCACCCTAATGTATATTCTATATGTATTAGAATTTGGGATGGGTTAATAAAATGAATGAACTCCACATGAGTTGTGATAGTAATGTGCTTGTATGGTATTAATGCAAGTGAGAAAGAATTTGTGAAATTAGTGTTTTATTTTAAGGGCCTAAGTGTTCAAGTTATTGCTTTATATGGTGTTTGATGAGATTTGATGAGTTAGGATGTATCTATATGTCCTGCTAGAACCCTTGTGGGTTTGGCTAGTTCTAGGATGAATTATGTGTAAATATGAACTTTGGGCAATGTTAGAAAAGTAGCCAGGTTATGGTGAATTTTCGGTAGAAAACCGAGTGTTAAGGTGATGTTGGGAGGTTGGTGAACCTATGTGTGCTTGGAAGAAAATAGAAGTTTAAATGAGTGGAATAAACCCACCAAGAACTAGAGAATGAGAGTTGGAAGGGTGGATGTAAAATCTGTAGCATAAATGGGTGAGAAAGTCTTTGAATGGCTGAGATGAACAAGAGTGTTAAACTTGTGAAACAAGGAGTTGAACTTTGGTATGAGAAGTGCATTGGTCTAGTAATGGTTTGGTAAGGTTGGTGGATGGTTATGAAACATCAAAGAATTTTTAAGTGCACTGTTGTGCATAAGTGCAACAGAGAGAATGGAAAATTTGTGAATTTGAGCAAGAATTTGAGTAGGGATTAAACCTATGTTTTGGAGAGGTTTAAAGCATGTTTTAAGATGATTAAACATGTGGAATGATTAGGGAATGATTAGAGGTGAATTAGGGGTTGAAAATTGGTGGAAAACTGTAAAATTTGACAGTTCCAGGGCTGGTCTGGGTTTGCAAACCGGTACACAAACCCGGACCACCCCAAAAACGCACCAGAAACTCAAAACAGAGGTTGGTCCGGGTTTGTATCCCGGTACACAAACCCGGACCACAGCAAAAACAAGGCAAAATACGTTTTCCAGTTTTGGTCTGGGTTTGCAACCCTGGACACAAACCCTGACCACCCCAAAAATTCACCAGAATGGTTTTTAAGTGTCCTAATGAGGGGAAGTGAATGGTAATGGTTTTATATGATGTTTAGGACTTGTTTGGTGACCTAAGAAGGTATTTGGAAGTGTAAACAAGTTTGAGAAGTGAATGAGAATGATGTGAGTTTTAAGAACACATGAACTAAACTCAGAAATAACGGGATAACGGGGTTAAGTACGGGAGTATTAGTTTTACATACCGTAACGCCTTAATGTTAATTGAAACATTTTAATGTTATCAGTGGAATGAGTGTGAACCAAGGAACGAGAGGTCACACGATAAAGCTAACCCCGGTGAAAGGTATGATTTTCTCATACCCCGCGTGCTAACCGAGTTACGTTGATTTGTGTGTTTGTGTGCCGGATTAATCAAGACTAAAGCATGAAATTGAACAATTGCTTGAGTATATGCATGTCTTGTTGTATGTTGAATGAGCTAACATACTCATATGCCGGTGTGGTCTAACGTAGTTTATAGATCGACTCATAGTGAGTAGCGATTGACTAGAAACCCGTAGATTGGGTAGTTTCATAAATAATGGAAACGTGCAAACACACAAGCTATCGATTAAAGTATAACGATAACGTAACAAATGAACCCACTAGAATGTGAGGAGATGTACGGGTTGAGTAAACACCCGATAATGGTTAGAAAACCAATGTGAAACAATCCACGAAACAAGTAAATGTGGACAGGTACCTGAACCTCCATCTAGAGGATTGTAGAAAGTTCAAGATGTGAACTTGTAAGAAAGGTAGGAAAGACCTAAGGGACCAATTAACTCCCTTGAGACATGGTCGACCTCCTATATGAGGATTTTACCCGGTATAAGAAAATAACCGAAAGTATGAGTATATGAAATGTAAGGGTAACTCTTAAACCTAAGATTACCTGAACTTGAGTAATGTTCCCCAAGTCATTAGAAACATCGAGAGTGATGCTTCAAGACTAATATACATAATAATATTATAACTCTGAGAGAGGAGTGTATGGGAATGTGAGAAGTCCGAGAGTAGTTAGACCTATGTGAAAGTAGTAGGAACTAAGAGAGAGTTCCGGGAGCTAGTCGAACTATGCTCGAGAGCCATGTGTTTTGGCTTAAGAAGGTATTAAGAGGAACAAGCGTGACGTAGGAGACTTGTAGTGTCTCGAGAACTACAAGAGCTTGATTATTAGTAACCCAAGAATGTGGGTGAGATAAAGTATAAGTAACCCGAGAGAATGAGTGAGATTAAGAATAAGTAACCCGAGAGAGTGGGTGAGTTATCGAATGAGTAACCAAGGCATAGTGAGGTATAACCCTCAAGGCCTAAGAGCAAATTAATACAACTAACAACCTTGTTATGTTAGTTAAGGATTGTATTCCATGGTTGAATGTGAATCCTTGTGTAGTGTACATATGTAATGTATTGCTATGTTGCATGTTGATTGAATTAAATTGAATCTCATGCTCTCGATAAAAGTAGTCGGCGTACCTCGGTTAGCACTTGGGGTATGCGAATTTCATATTCAGCATAAGCTGAGCCCCTAGGGGCATCGTTTTTATTTTCAGGTACACCGAAGATGATACTGTTCGAGAGTAGGACGGGGTCGGTGGTTAGCACGGGTAGTTGGACTTTAATTACTTATGTATTTGTAAGAGGTGTAAGACCGAATATGTTATTGGCATCCGTATATTGTGAACTCGGTATAGTAAAGAATGGAATTGAGATTTGTACATGTGACTCAGTTAGTTATGGATAAGTAATGTATTTTGAATTGAGTACTCGGTTATTCCGGTCCATCAGACCGATGCACTAGTAGAGTTAGGCCTGGTTAGCCACATGGGTGGCTAACAGCTTTGTATCACCCTCCGTTGTAATTAGAGTTCCGCTGTGAGGTTATGGGAAAATGTGACTGTTTAAGAGGTAATTATGAGTTTAGCGGTTGGGGTGTTACAGTCAGTGTCTTTAGAAATTCTAGCACTTGAGGTGCATTGAAATACCCCTAATCTTTAAAATATAATTAAATGATCTATTAATGATCTAAGATGATTATTAAATATCTAAATATTATTGGGGAACAATCTAAAAGATCTCAACAAGGCAAAACACGCCTTAAGATCGGTAAAGCCAGAAATGTGCTTTAAGACACCATAAAGATTGTATGACCTTAAATAAGATCCAAAGTGGATTCCTAAGTATTATAATGAATCAAGGAACACAATAAAACCATTCTCAAGGAGAACTAAGCTCAGGAACACCCTGTGACACAAAAATGTGCGCTAAAACTCCTTAAAGCACGTTTTTGTGAGTTTGCCTTTTAAATTGATTTTTAATGGGCTTAAAAATTATAATTATCCTTAAATATGATATATAATCATATTATATCATATTAGGAATTTAATTCCAGAAATTTACGAATTTTTACAAATTTAATATTAAAATATTAATAAAACCCTAAAGTGGGGCCCGTATGAGTCAAATTGACCAAGTATGGTCAATGGTCAAGTAATGACCCATTTAACCCCATAAAAATCGGCAGGCAAGGAGGGGAGGAGACAGCACACAATCATTGTAAGACAAATTGATACCTAATACAAATTTGGAATAGTAAAAAGTAACTTTATTACTTTTTCAAATCAATTAAGCCATTCCAATCATTCCCTTCCCTTCTGCCCCATTCCAGCCGATCCAGCACCCCTTCCAAACTCTCTCACGCCTGGCTATGGAGTTAGGAAGGCAATTCAAACTCTTAAGCTCTTAAGGTAAGCTTTTAATGTCATTTTTAGCTCTTTTTCTTCATCTCTTCACTACCAACACCTAAATTTCGTGGCTCAACAATTCCTATGGCTTATTATCAGTGTTCTAAGGTTAGAACAAGAGCTAAACTCGGTTGAGACCAGTAGAGGGACCAAGGTTGTTCAAATCTACATTTTAAGGTAAAAATGTGCTTTAAGCTCATAACTTTTGATTCCCTTCGAGTTTGGCTGTGAAACTTTGGTCATAGCCTCATCTTCTTCTCCTTTTCATATAGGATCTGTTGGTTAGCCATTTGGAGCAAGGGTGACCGAGATCCAAGAGAAATACTCTCTTTTAAGGCATTTTTCCAAGGTAAAACCTAATAACAAGGTAGGATTTCGAGATCTAACTATTTCCTATGTTAATATGGTAGATCTAACACCTTGTGGTGTGTTTGGTTCAGGTCGAAAATACCTAGAACTTCCCTTGCATTTTTAAGGTGATTTTTGCCTTAAATCTTACATTAATTATTCCTTATGGTTAAAATCAAGCTTGGAGTGTAACCATACCTTGTTTTTGTGTATTAAACATGTCTAAATCATGTGGTGATTTTTCCTACAAGTGACCGAGCTCATACAAGGATTAATCAAGGTATAAACACCTTAAACTTATGATTTTTGTAATCTTTAAGTATATATATATACATGGCCGAGAGTGAATATACATATATAGGTCATATTGACCTAAAAATGTAAAAAAATGGCTAAGATAAATTAAGCTAGTCATTTAAGGGATTTAATTAACATAATGGTCAAATCATGACATTATGTGGAAAAATAATTAAACCTAAGTGAGGCCGAATATATATGTGATATTTTGAGACATTTATTGTGTAAATTATTTTGCAAGTTCAAGGTTGTAATAAGGCCATGTCATTGGGCCATTTTAATTTAAGTTTATAAGCTTATTTAGTTTTATTTATGCTTATAATTAAAGTTGGGGCCAATTCGTAATTACTAAGAAAATAAAAAGCCGTGGGTTTAATTAGAGCAATTTAGGATTTTTAAATGAATTTAATAAAAATTATAACACTTTATAAAGTATTGGGTCAAAATTGTAAAAATAGAAAAGTATAGGTCATTATTTGTAATTACCGAAAAATTGGTTCCCATTTGGTATTAGGAGTCAAAGTTGACTATATAGGAGACTTTGACCAAGTTTAGAAAATTTAAGAAATTAAAATACTACCTTATAATAAGATACTTATTAAATTGTAAAAGAATTATAAGTCTTGGGGTAGTAATGTTATTACCGAAACTTAAGGGGCTAAATGGAGTTTAGTAAGTCCTTAAGTTATTAGAAATTTTTAGAAGTTGATTTGGGTAAATTTGGAGTTTATATGAATTATCTAGGTATATTATAAGATATTTCATAACATTGTTACACATGGGTAACATAGGTGGTAAAACCGAGATTTAGAGAAGGTATAAGGTTAATAATGATATTTATAACCTTTTGGTATAGTTTGGTAATTTTTGGGATTATATATAAGGTTTTATGAAGATATATGTATAATATATAGTTTTGGTGATATTAGAAACTATATGTTTAAAAATGGGGTAAATTGGTGAATATAGAAAGTTAAGTGGTGGAAATTAAATTTAAATAGACCATGGGGTCTGTTCGGTATTTTGGAGAAATTATAACTATAGGTAATAATTAAATTAAGGTTTAAGGATCATAATATAAGGTATACATTATAAGTGTAACAATGGAATACATTTTTGGGATTGATTTGTAAATTATGGAAGTTGGTGGGAATTAATTAAAAACCGAGAGTTTAAGTGTTGTTTGGATTTTATAACAAAATATAACTATAGGTTATAATTGTTTTAATGACTTAAATGTCATAATATATGTTATATAACTATAATATAACATTATATAAACTATGTGGTGGATTTTGTAAATATTTGAGAATTATAGGTGCTGTTCGGAAATATTACTATTTTTGGAATAAAATTTATAATATGGTTTTAATGTTATAAGAGCTATAACATTTATAATATAAGAGGTATTCATTAAAAAGAATGAATATATATATAATGACTTACCATATAATAAATAGTCCTATAATGCACATATATAAGTAAATATATGTTATAGTGTGGGAAATATAATATAGTTCAATAACTATATATTACCACAATTAAAATGATACGAGATAAAGGGAAAAGAATTATAAACATTAGATAAGAAATTCTAATGTTAGGAGTATACATGAAATAATAAGGCTTTACATAGTTCAAGGTATTTTATACATGAATTATACTCCATTAAACTTGGAAAAACAAACCTTAGAAAAATAAATACTAAGGTGAGATGTATAATACATGATAAGAATTATACATGCAATATAGAAACAAACTATACAATATACAAGGGTATATTAAGTTACATGCGATGACAAGTTTAAACGTTAGATATATTAATATACAATACGAGACTACGCATGTAATATAACGTTTTTCCGAATCCTGAGTTAAACCGAAAACCCGACAAACGTTGACAGATAATAACGGGGGATTAACCGGGAAGTATTAGAGACGGTACGGGGTACCGTAGAGTTGTGTCGTTATACGGGATGCTAATCAGTAGCATTATGTATTGTTTAGATTGTTAGAGACGACACACGGAGCATAGGATCCTGCTGATTCATACTCCACCGTAATACTTCCAGGGTGAACGGTATGTTATTTATGTGGCTTGATTGTCTCTGAGGATTTCCTCAGTTCAGACTTTGTGTGAAAATCTGTGATAAGATTGAATGTCTGCTTGTGTGATTTAATATGCCTGGGTTGTGTATTAATGCTGCTTTATTATTGTTACTGTTGCACGATAACAGTACCGTTCGTATATATGAACATATTATAAAACGAACTAGCGGCAATGATGCTATCTTATATGTGTAATATAAGGAACGTAAGTAAAACGTTGTAGCATTAAGATAATAAGATATATATAATATCTCAGATTTATATACGGAGCACCGGCCTCTTTAACGCCGCTCTCGTATCTAGCACTGGATCCCGAGTCGACATACTCAGGATTGGACTGCGACCTTAGTCTGCTGTGCTAGGAAAAATTTATGGTAAAGCGATGCGATGGTATAAATAAGTTTATCAAAAGGGTGTGGCTCTTGCTGTGAATTGTGATCCGTTAACGATACTAGGATACCGTGTGGTAACCGTAAGTATCTGGATAAATTTCTGATGGACTACAGATGGTCCGTCGGTCGGAGACTCTACCGCTGGAGTGGCTACTGCCGTGGGTGACCCGCCATAGGTGATGGGTAATTCAGAGACACGTCGTTCTAACGAGACGTTGTCATTAGACATGACTGAACAATTACGAACAACTATATTAACTCGTACATTAGGCGAACTTTATTTGGGCTTGCATGCCAAAGACGAGAGTTCATACTCGTTTATAATTCTCGTTGATTCGCCTTGTTGTTCATTGGTTGTGCTTTGTGGTTATGTGTGGTATGTTGGTGGTTTTGTTTGGACGAGCCATTGTGCTCATATTGTGTGTATGTATTGGTTTGATTGAGTCGTTGTACTCTTGTCTGTATGGTGAACTTTTTGAGTCGAGCCGCTGTGCTCATGAGTGGATTATTGTGGATCGTTTGGTCGAGTGAGTCGCTGTACTCAATCATGAACTATTAAGTGTACTCATATAGGCGTTGTAACGCTTCCAGTGATTATTATGATGCGATGTGTGAAGCCGGGGGCTTGTTTGTTATTTGAGTTTACTGCAATATATATTGTTGCTTTACAGTTTTAACATTAAACTATCTGCATGAAAATGGTTTGCATGCTCTCGACCAAATAACTGAATGGTCCGAGGGTGCATGACAGTCAGGTAATAACATACTCAGCAGGGGCTGATTCCATACCACAAACTACCATTTTTGCAGGTATGCAACTTCCGGTGTCGGCAAAGAGAGTGACGCGCTGGGTAGTATGATTACAGTTATTCGAACATGCACTGTTGCATTTTGATACGAATCTAGAAACGTGTATAGGTTTTGGATACTTAGAAAGCTCACTGTGAATGTATTATATTTTGGCTTGGGAAGTTTAGATCTATCTCTTGTTGTCACTGCGAGAAAATGTTTCGTATGTAAGAATATATCAGGAAGCACGTTATTACTCGTATGGGCGAGTAAGAACGGTGACACCAGTAGTTGATTTGTTGAGATTACCGCTGCGATTATATTGTTAAGTAAGATGATTAGGAGTCGATTAGAGTAGGGGTGTTACAAAAGTGGTATCAGAGCGGAGTACCGCTCTGATGACAAGAGATAGTAGGATTTATACAGTGAGCATAGGTTATGGGAATATGGGAAACGTTGTGAGGATACGTGACCTTGCGGGGTTGATGCAATGATTAAGACTTGCACACCATAGCCGTAGAGGCACTTCAATATTAAAAGACCGAGACTGCGGTATTAGACCGAGTTGAGGTTTAACCCGTCCTCTTGACTTATGTCAGGGAGAGGTCTGGGTAACAGTACTAAGGAAGAACACGGGGCAGCGGATGGTGGTGAAGGTTCAGCAACCCCAAGTAATGCGAGGACGGTATGAACCGCTCGCACTTGATGGGAGAACATCCCGGGGAATTTGCAATGGTACCCCACCCGCCGCAGCCCGTACCTTGGGTACTATCTAGTGAGACAATGAAATGAGAAACACCACGGAGATAACTCTCCTGATCGGAAAGACCCGATGTGGATGCTATGAGAATTATGTTAAGTATAGAGAATAAAACTTTAAGTTATGATGGGTTGTTTAGGACCGGGAATCCTGGTAATGGCATAATGCCTACCATATGAGTATTAAATGAATATTAAAACAAGGTTGAGGAGATAATTTCCATAGGACTAATGGGGTTCGCCTGCTATAAGCAAAACAACCCTGTCCTATATCCAAGAAAGCACGGGTCAGTGCGCTTGGGGGAAAAGAAGTGGAAACGACGAGTAATGATTAGTTTAAAAGATGTGTAACAGATGGAAGGAATTACCTTTTGAAGTCTCATCCAAACCGGGTAACTCTAAAACCATGCAACACTGAAGGTTCAAGATGGCCCGACGTGCATGAGGAGAAATCTTAAGAACTGTAGGAACAAGAACTCGTTAAATTGCTATCATGCAACGCCTCGTGAGGAAAGTAAGACCTTACTACCATGACAAGCTTGTGGGAACGAGTGCGGGAGTGAGACTATATAAATTTGAATAAGAATTTCTGACATGAACAGGAACCCGACTAGGGAATAGCACTGCACTGACACACCGTACCGGTGGCGCAGGCTGCATGGCGCACTTGCCACTGCAAGTGCCACACTAACCAAAGTACTAAATTTCAACCTACCTTGCGCACTTGCTACAGCAAGTGCAGCGACAGTAAACTATTTCTAAAGGACCGAGTAGTCCAGGGGATACCATTAAACACTAAACTCTTATGCGAGTCCGTAATGCAATAAAGCAGGACATAGCCTTCTTAAAGGCAGGGGTACGACACCCTTGGGCTAGAGGTCGGTAAAACCTCGGGAGGACCTAGCCGGTCTGACCATTAAACCTGGAAACAATACACCATTTAGTAGAATATTAAAAGGGAGAGTAAATGAGAATAACAACAATTAGTGCCTAACAAGCCTAACCCCAGTGCCGGCAGGGACATTAAACGTCAATCATTACCGGTGGGGAGTGACGAGTCTTCAGGACCAACATACCATATTTAAAGAGTGCGCGACACTCATGGTTAAACCACTACCATTGAACATTGCCAAAGGGCAAGGAGTGAACTATACGAGTCAAAACTTCAAAAAAAATAATTAATAGACATATGTGAACGTGTAATAAGGGGCCGATGTAATGCCCGCACCACACACAGTGGAAGTGCTGTTGATCCATTAAGCTGCTAGACTCCCGTATGGAGGGCAGTGGATATCAACAAAAAAAAGAGTGAAAATTGCCTGACGACGGAAGATACCGTTACCTCAAGGAGAATGGAGGAAATATGAGTTAAATAGAGTAAGGACTATACAATGAAAAGGAATGATTAACGGAAACCACTAAATTGTGGGTATTCAATTGTAACCCCAGGAGAAAGTATTGGAACCAACTAGGAATAAATTATATAATAAGACTAACAATCATTGAACTATCAAGATAAGTATTGGATCTGAATATCGTATGGCCTAGGCCTACGGAGAGATACCTTAGTATCACCAAAGTGACCCAAAACTAGGGGAACCAGGGTGATGAATCACAGGTACTAATTAATATCAGACTAACGGGACTACCATAAGACAGGGGAAACATGAAGTGTCAACCTTTATCATGGAGTCCGGAAACACCATAAGGTGTAACCCAATAGATGGGTGGAATTCGAATACTGGAAACTCATATCTGAAGGCGTTGACAGCCTAAGAGTGAACGGGAGAGATAATAAGTAGTCACTGATCCCCACTCACAGATACCAGATGTCGAGCGTGCGGAAATCAGAAGTAGGGCGATAAGTCGCAAACACCTATCTTAGAGAAATTGAAGGAAATATACATTAATACAAGACCATAGAACCTAATATTAGGGCCATTCTGACATTAAAGGTTAAGAATTGGCAACATAGTTACTCAAACATAAATTACCGAGACTAAGAGTACGATAATCACCGGGTACGAACGCTACGAGTGCACTAAACGAGACATGGGATGACCACACTCCTAGGAGCTTGTGGGCCTGACACTATATATTAAGTTAGTTGGGTAAGTAGTAATGTATCAGTATGGTACCCCATGCATGTAAACGAGTAGTGTAGGACCCAGGAGGTAATCAACTCTGTGTCTAAGTCAGCGAATGGAACCCTGACTAGGTAAACCATGTAATGACGAGAGAGATCTCAGTCAAACTAGCAAGGTTAGGAAAATCAAGGATAGCTTGATAATAAAGTGACATAAGGTCGCAACTCCACAGTGGAGGAGTTAAACATAAGTTTTGGGGATTTTAGTAAACGAGGAAACTAAGGCCAATTTAATGGTAATGGCAAGTTGAACTCATGAATGAAAAGAGGAATTGAGGTATCTAAGGAAGTTATATTAGAGAAACCTTTGTGATAATAGATGCTACCCAAAAAGGGGACACAGAGAGAATTATACCACGCGCTGAGGGCGCCGCGATGATGTCGCATTAAATAATAATAACCACATGCTCAAGTCATAAACGTTAGTATGTTAGTACCAATTAGGGCAGAAAGAAAATGAATACCAAGCTAAAACCCACAGTCGTACTGTATGTTTACAACAGACGAAGGGCGAAAGCGAGCGTTATGAGAGATACTCTAAACTAGAGATTAATACTCCATGCAAACCGCAATAGCGGATAACCGTCTAATCGACTGGTACATGGTGCGCAAAAGCGACCATTAGAATAACTGTTAACCCAATTATGTTAGTATGAATTAGAACATGAAAGATCAGATAAACTAGTGGATTCCCCTAATCGAGTAGAGGGATGAATCATACGTGTGGGTACTAAAATACCAAAACACTAGGGATTCGAGTTCACACCAGCAAAAGAGGACCTATAAGGTACCTACGGAATGAACTCATCCTGAGGGAATGACTTTGAGTCTTGAAGCGCCAGTTAGTTGCGCATATCAGACTCGTTTTGACATTTAAGGGAAATTACTACAAACACTAGGTGCTAGAGCATAGCTCGACAACCCTTAAACCGAAGGTTAGTTCGGTAGGGTGACATGAACCCTTGGGAGTATACCATGAACATGTATAGGAAACAGAGAGAATAAATAAATAGCTAATTGAAATAATAAAAGTGTAACAAACAATACCACACAGTGAATAACTTACTCCATTCCCATAATTATGGAAGACCGTGTAGAAAACACCGTCACGTGGAGTTGAAACCGACATAAAACTACTACCTAAAAGAGGTAAACTAACCATAAAGTAGTTGGGCATACTGCTTGCGGAGCGAGTGGGCCCATATATTGCATAGGTTGACATGCCTAGCAGGTTTGGGGAAAACAAACGATGTGTTTACATCTCCCGATCAAACCGTATATAAATAGACATACACCTAACCGAGATAGGCTGTATAGCCAGATGGACTAAAGCCGACCCTAGAAAAAAAGGGGTAATGAAATATGTAACACATTAGTGCACGAATAGATCCACAGGAATGGAACATCTTGAACTTATTACTTCAAGATGATATATATTCGTAGATTACGTGGGCGTAATCCTTTTAAGGGGGGTAGAACGCCTTAAACATACCGTACGTTGGAGTACGTAGCGCATGGTACACATGCTGCAAACACTATTATTGTACGTAGAGTACAAGTGTCATGATTGTGTTATATTACTTGAAGTAATACTGTGATGTATTATGTGTATGAACATAAATATATTTTAATTCGCATTAGTTATGGCGAATAGGAAAGGGAGTACAGATAGATTGTTCTTACCCTATTTCCGACTATTTACGCAAACATTGCGAACAATAGTCACATCACACCTAACTTGTTAGCTCTGATGTGAGAATTCAAGTAGGACTTTCTGTAGCTCTGATGAGAGATTTCGGAT
The DNA here is from genome assembly GCA_023374045.1 of Limonium bicolor. Lineage (NCBI taxonomy): Eukaryota > Viridiplantae > Streptophyta > Magnoliopsida > Caryophyllales > Plumbaginaceae > Limonium > Limonium bicolor. The sequence continues at coordinate 119,345,813 of CM041780.1, forward strand.
AGAAGGAGTAGCAAGCTCCGTATTATGTGATTTGTGACTCGGTATAAAACCGACTGTTTGAATGCGATGAGTGGATCGGCATGAGACCGATGTGTAATCTAGTAGAAGAGAATACTCTAGGTGTTGTATGAATAATAATAAGTCAAGAGAACTTGGTACACGGTTAGGATACATGATCTTATATGCCAATGACTAGATTAATTACACTAGTTGACTTGTGTATCTATAGAACGCAAGGTGGCAAGTAACAAGAGGAAACAAGATTAGAAATGAATAAACAATTAATTGATTGAAATTGACGTGGGAAGTTGAACTTGATCCTGGTCCGTCAAGGGAAACCGAACACAAATTGAGGTGAGAGATAGTTCAACACTGACACTGACCACGTCGGGGTTGAATGATTCTCGAAACTTCCTACAAGTGGACACAGATATGAATGGAAATTGGAAGTTAGGCGTCACTCGAAGAGCCGTGGACCGTGGAGTCCTTGTCATTAGACCGGTGTGTCTACGAGTGACATCACCCAGAGAGCCGTGGACCGCAGAGCCCTTTGTCATTAGACCGGTGTGTCTGTGGGTGACTAAGGAAATAAGGTGACTGCCCGAGGAGCCGTGGACCGCAGTGTCCTTCGTTATGATCAAACCGGTGTGTCCGCGGGTAGTAGACGTTGGTTGGGTTGGGGATCGCCAAGTCCTGGTCTATAAGACTGCTTCCCTGTGAGTTGTCAACGTTAACTATATGTGCACACATACATGTGGAATGATGTGTGGGTATCCTCGCGAGATACTAACATATAGATAGGGATGCGTGGAGTATTCCTTGCAAACACCTTTGAGTACTTTATGAGATTTGCACCTTGTCTAGTGCTGTGTACTATGAGATTTGCACCTTGTCTAGTGCTGTGTATTATGAGATTTGCACCTTGTCTAGTGCTGTGTATTACGAGATTTGCACCTTGTCTGGTGCTGTGTACTATGAGTTTACACCTGTTGAATATGTACATAGTACCGCTGAGTACTTTTGGTTGATAAGTTGGATGTGCACCTCGTTTAGTGCTGTGATATGAATGAGTTTATACCACGAGTTGGCTATTTGATGTGTACTGTATGTATAGACTAGGTCTGAACCTAGTGGGAGTTACTCCCTAGCAATGGACTGTTTGGTTACTTAGTGGAACTTGATTCCTTAGGTGAACTGTAGAGGATTAAGGACTTCGGGACGAAGCCTTTTTAAGGGGGGTAGACTGAAATACCCCTAATCTTTAAAATATAATTAAATGATCTATTAATGATCTAAGATGATTATTAAATATCTAAATATTATTGGGGAACAATCTAAAAGATCTCAACAAGGCAAAACACGCCTTAAGATCGGTAAAGCCAGAAATGTGCTTTAAGACACCATAAAGATTGTATGACCTTAAATAAGATCCAAAGTGGATTCCTAAGTATAAGTATAATGAATCAAGGAACACAATAAAACCATTCTCAAGGAGAACAACTAAGCTCAGGAACACCCTGTGACACAAAAATGTGCGCTAAAACTCCTTAAAGCACGTTTTTGTGAGTTTGCCTTTTAAATTGATTTTAATGGGCTTAAAAATTATAATTATCCTTAAATATGATATATAATCATATTATATCATATTAGGAATTTAATTCCAGAAATTTACGAATTTTTACAAATTTAATATTAAAATATTAATAAAACCCTAAAGTGGGGCCCGATGAGTCAAATTGACCAAGTATGGTCAATGGTCAAGTAATGACCCATTTAACCCCATAAAAATCGGCAGGCAAGGAGGGGAGGAGACAGCACACAATCATTGTAAGACAAATTGATACCTAATACAAATTTGGAATAGTAAAAAGTAACTTTATTACTTTTTCAAATCAATTAAGCCATTCCAATAATTCCCTTCCTTCTGCCCATTCCAGCTGATCCAGCACCCCTTCCAAACTCTCTCACGCCTGGCTATGGAGTTAGGAAGGCAATTCAAACTCTTAAGCTCTTAAGGTAAGCTTTTAATGTCATTTTTAGATCTTTTTTCTTCATCTCTTCACTACCAACACCTAAATTTCGTGGCTCAACAATTCCTATGGCTTATTATCAGTGTTCTAAGGTTAGAACAAGAGCTAAACTCGGTTGAGACCAGTAGAGGGACCAAGGTTGTTCAAATCTACATTTTAAGGTAAAAATGTGTTTAAGCTCATAACTTTTGATTCCCTTCGAGTTTGGCTGTGAAACTTTGGTCATAGCCTCATCTTCTTCTCCTTTTCATATAGGATCTGTTGGTTAGCCATTTGGAGCAGGGAGGTGACCGAGATCCAAGAGAAATCCCCTCTTTTAAGGCATTTTTCCAAGGTAAAACATAAAACAAGGGGGATTTCGGATCTAACTATTTCCTATGTTAATATGGTAGATCTAACACCTTGTGGTGTTGTTGGTTCAGGTCGAAAATACCTAGAACTTCCTTGCATTTTTAAGGTGATTTTGCCTTAAATCTTACATTAATTATTCCTTATGGTTTAAAATCAAGCTTGGAGTGTAACCATACCTTGTTTTTGTGTATTAAACATGTCTAAATCATGTGGTGATTTTTCCTACAAGTGACCGAGCTCATACAAGGATTAATCAAGGTATAACACCTTAAACTTATGATTTTTTGTAATCTTTAAGTAAGATATATACATGGCCGAGAGTGAATATACTATATAGGTCATATTGACCTAAAAATGTAAAAAAATGGCTAAGATAAATTAAGTTAGTCATTTAAGGGATTAATTAACATAATGGTCAAATCATGACATTATGTGGAAAAATAATTCCTAAGTGAGGCCGAATATATAGTGATATTTTGAGACATTTATTGTGTAAATTATTTTGCAAGTTCAAGGTTGTAATAAGGCCATGTCATTGGGCCATTTTAATTTAAGTTTATAAGCTTATTTAGTTTTATTTATGCTTATAATTAAAGTTGGGGCCAATTCGTAATTACTAAGAAAATAAAAAGCCGTGGGTTTAATTAGAGCAATTTAGGATTTTAAATGAATTTATAAAATTATAACACTTTATAAGTTTGGGTCAAAATTGTAAAAATAGAAAAGTATAGGTCATTATTTGTAATTACCGAAAAATTGGTTCCCATTTGGTATTAGGAGTCAAAGTTGACTATATAGGAGACTTTGACCAAGTTTAGAAAATTTAAGAAATTAAAATACTACCTTATAATAAGATACTTACTAAATTGTAAAAGAATTATAAGTCTTGGGGTCGTAATGTTATTACCGAAACTTAAGGGCTAAATGGAGTTTAGTAAGTCCTTAAGTTATTAGAAATTTTTAGAAGTTGATTTGGGTAAATTTGGAGTTTATATGAATTATCTAGGTATATTATAAGATATTTCATAACATTGTTACACATGGGTAACATAGGTGGTAAAACCGAGGTTTAGAGAAGGTATAAGGTTAATAATGATATTTATAACTTTTGGTATAGTTTGGTAATTTTTGGGATTATATATAAGGTTTTATGAAGATATATGATAATATCTAGTTTTGATGGTATTAGAAACTATATGTTTAAAAATGGGTGAATTGGTGAATATAGAAACTTAAGTGGTGGAAATTAAATTTAAATAGACCATGGGGTCGTTTCGGTATTTTGGAGAAATTATAACTATAGGTAATAATTAAATTAAGGTTTAAGGATCATAATATAAGGTATACATTATAAGTGTACAATGGAATACATTTTTGGGATTGATTTGTAAATTATGGAAGTTGGTGGGAATTAATTAAAAACCGAGGTTTAAGTGTTGTTTGGATTTTATAACAAAATATAACTATAGGTTATAATTGTTTTAATGACTTAAATGTCATAATATATGTTATATAACTATAATAACATTATATAAACTATGTGGTGGATTTTGTAAATATTTGAGAATTATAGGTGCTGTTCGGAAATATTACTATTTTTGGAATAAAATTTATAATATGGTTTTAATGTTTAAAGCTATAACATTTATAATATAAGAGGTATTCATTAAAAAGAATGAATATATATATTATAATGACTTACCATATAATAAATGTCCTATAATGCACATATATAAGTAATATATTGTTATAGTGTGGGAAAATAATTAGTTCAATAACTATATATTACCACATTAAAATGATACGAGATAAAGGGAAAAGAATTCTAACATTAGATAAGAATTCTAATGTTAGGAGATACATGAAATAATAAGGCTTTACATAGTTCAAGGTATTTTATACATGAATTATACTCCATTAAACTTGGAAAAACAAACCTTAGAAAAATAAATACTAAGGTGAGGTGTATAATACATGATAAGATTATACATGCAAATAGAACAAACTATACAATACAAGGGTATATTAAGTTACATGCGATGACAAGTTTAAACGTTAGATATATTAATATACAATACGAGACTACGCATGTAATATAACGTTTTTTCCGAATCCTGAGTTAAACCGGAAACCCGACAAACGTTGACAGATAATAACGGGGGATTAACCGGGAAGTATTAGAGACGGTACGGGTACCGTAGAGTTGTGTCGTTATACCGGATGCTAATCAGTAGCATTATGTATTGTTTAGATTGTTAGAGACGACACACGGAGCATAGGATCCTGCTGATTCATACTCCACCGTAATACTTCCAGGTGAACGGTATGTTATTTATGTGCTTGATTGTCTCTGAGGATTTCCTCAGTTCAGACTTTGTGTGAAAATCTGTGATAAAGATTGAATGTCTGCTTGTGTGATTTAATTGCCTGGGTTGTGTATTAATGCTGCTTTATTATTGTTACTGTTGCACGATAACAGAACCGTTCGTATATGAACATATTATAAAACGAACTAACGGCAATGATGCTATCTTATATGTGTAATATAAGGAACGTAAGTAAAACGTTGTAGCATTAAGATAATAAGATATATATATAATATCTCAGATTTATATACGGAGCACCGGCCTCTTTAACGCCGCTCTCGTATCTAGCACTGGATCCCGAGTCGACATACTCAGGATTGGACTGCGACCTTAGTCTGGTGTGCTAGGAAAAATTTATGGTAAAACGATGCGATGGTATAAATAAGTTTATCAAAAGGGTGTGGCTCTTGCTGTGAATTGTGATCCGTTAACGATACTAGGTTACCGTGTGGTAACCGTAAGTATCTGGATAAATTTCTGATGGACTACTGATGGTCCGTCGGTCGGAGACTCTACCGCTGGAGTGGCTACTGCCGTGGGTGACCCGCCATAGGTGATGGGTAATTCAGAGACACGTCGTCCTAACGAGACGTTGTCATTAGACATGACTGAACAATTACGAACAACTATATTAACTCGTACAGTAGGCGAACCTTATTTGGGCTTGCATGCCAAAGACGAGAGTTCATACTCGTTTATAATTTTCGTTGATTCGCCTTGTTGTTCATTGGTTGTGCTTTGTGGTTATGTGTGGTATGTTGGTGGTTTTGTTTGGACGAGCCATTGTGCTCATATTGTGTGTATGTATTGGTTTGATTGAGTCGTTGTACTCTTGTCTGTATGGTGAACTTTTTGAGTCGAGCCGCTGTGCTCATGAGTGGATTATTGTGGATCGTTTGGTCGAGTGAGTCGCTGTACTCAATCATGAACTATTAAGTGTACTCATATAGGCGTTGTAACGCTTCCAGTGATTATTATGATGCGATGTGTGAAGCCGGGGGCTTGTTTGTTATTTGAGTTTACTGCAATATATATATTGTTGCTTTACAGTTTTAACATTAAACTATCTGCATGAAATGTTTGCATGCTCTCGACCAATAACTGAATGGTCCGAGGGTGCATGACAGTCAGGTAATAACATACTCAGCAGGGGCTGATTCCATACCACAAACTACCATTTTGCAGGTATGCAACTTCCGGTGTCGGCAAAGAGAGTGACGCGCTGGGTAGTATGATTACAGTTATTCGAACATGCACTGTTGCATTTTGATACGAATCTAGAAACGTGTATAGGTTTTGGATACTTAGGAAGCTCACTGTGAATGTATTATATTTTGGCTTGGGAAGTTTAGATCTATCTCTTGTTGTCACTGCGAGAAAATGTTTCGTATGTAAGAATATATCAGGAAGCACGTTATTACTCGTATGGGCGAGTAAGAACGGTGACACCAGTAGTTGATTTGTTGAGATTACCGCTGCGATTATATTGTTAAGTAAGATGTTTAGGAGTCGATTAGAGTAGGGGTGTTACATGCATAGTTCTAAGCGTTTGGTTTTGTCGAATTTTGAGGATGAATTTCATGTTAAGAGGGGAATAATGCTGTGATCCTTTTTTTAATTTTGTTTCTGGTTTGCAAAGGGAGTCTCATGTTATTTCTAACCTTATGTTAGAGAGTTATGTCATTTGTGGTTGATTTTATTAGCTTAGAGAAGAGGAGGGGTAATAGCGTCATTTTGGCTTGTAATTATTAAGTTAGGAGGGAGTTCTATTCATGTCATTTTCTTCTCTTCATTTCCTCCTTTCTCTTTCCAGTTTCCCGTTCCGCTCTCTCTACTCCCTCTGTTCTTCATCTTCTTCCTTCTCACAATATATCGATTGTTCGTGTGGATCTGCTTGTGGAGTTATGGTCTGTCGTCTTTCAGGTTTGGAGATTGTGAGTTTAGTTTCGAATTCATTCTTCATTTCATTTCCTTCCCATTTTTGAATTTGGTTTCGACTTCCGGGTAATCCAGTTGATAGTTCATCGAGTTTCGAGTGGATATTCAAGGAGAGTGTGCTTTGTGGAGTCCGTAGAGTCGTGCGGTTCTTCCATTCAAAGTAGGTGGTAGATTGATTCAGTATGGGTGTGTTCACCCATGGAGATTCTAGGTTTTGTTCTGTTTCTTAATAAATCGATTTGTTCTCTGATTTCATGGTAAATCTGACTTGGTTTTGAAATGTGTTTTCACTCTGTTAAAAACCCATGGATATGTGTTTCGATTGCCTACTTTGTTTATGGAATGATATGTATACTCAATGGTGAATTTTTTTTGGCTTTGTGTTCGCCGTTGCTGCTTCTGATTACTGTAGTTTTTCCTCCGTCCGAACTACTGTATGGACAATGTCCGGGCAGTGCTTCGGCCGTGAAATACCCCAAACCTTAATATGTTAATTAATTGTGTAATTATGATTTTCTAAGGCTAATTAAGTCCTTAAGATCATTGGTGAAGAAATAAAAAAACAAAAAAGATAAAGAAAATGCGTAAAAGTCACAAAACGTGAAAACACGTATTTAATTATTTTTGGAGGTATATAACCTTCACTAGGGTTATAAATGTATTCTTATACCTTAATTACACACTAAGAACATGTGGGAAAAATTCCGGAAGGAAACGGATCCAAACAATGCGTTAAAACGCTATCGGAGTCTTAAAACGCGTTTTTCGAGAAAACCCGAAAACGTGACTTTAAACAGTTAAACGACCCCGTAAAAATTATATGTTAACGATTGCCCATGTTGTTATTACCCAGAGTGATTTGAATAAGAATAATATGGAAAGAAGTGTTTGTACCAGTTGTGGAGACCGGGAGAGTAATAAGTCTAATAGCAACCACCATAGGTGTGGGATGCTAAATGTAGAGGGAAAACCGCTCAAGGAGCATAAAGACTCGAGGAAATAGTGTATTCAGTAGTCATCCAAATGAATGACGAACAAAAAATACGAATGATGGAAGTACATGAGCAGAAGCTAATTGAGAGTGGATGCCATGTAAGTTAGTGTTGTACAAGAAGTAAGAATGCGGTGCGCAATAAGCGACCGTTGTATAAGTATGGTTAAAAGAAGTATGGCAAATAAGCAGAATTATGAGTTAAACGCAGTGGAGATACAATGGAAAGTGATAACAAATAAACTAGGCAGTAAATTAGTAGCCAGTGTTCTGAGATAAGCATCTCAGTGAAACACAGTGTTCATTCCTATTGCAATCCCATAAGAGATTTACTGCCAAGAGTTTACGCCTCTACACTCTGTATGACTGAGTGTTTTGGTATTGCACTTGTGCAGTAACGATCGAGTGGGATAGCTAGGAATTTGGGAGAATGTTAATTGTGGTAGTAGTGGAAAGAGACTTATAACGCTATAAGGACCGAGGCATAGGAAATGTAAGGTCGTACAAATGAAGGAATACTTGTACAGAACCAAGTGTGGAGAAATGAATAGGAATAAGTGACTGCAGTAACACTATATACCAAATACCTGTATAGAATATATTTTAAGTGTTGGAAATAACCGAGGGAGCACTACATATTAGGTAGTAGCTCAACCTCAACCGACAATAAGTCGGATGAAACTAAGTGAATGATCACGAACTTACATAGCTACATATGCAGTAAGTTATCTGAACAGTGGATGGAAAGTTTGCAACTCACTGAATTAGCGCACGGTAAGAGATACCATGTGCGGTTAAGAAACCGTAATTCACAAGATAAAGGTGATGAATCGGAGACGTACAATACATTAAGAATAACGAATGGAGCAAACTAAGCTCTAAGTTATCAGGGTTGCGCAACAGAGGCCAGTGATTCAAATGTGGAATGTGCATAGTGAATATGAGTAAATGGCTAATTATCAATGCCTAGAAGTGTGACAGGTCAGAATCGAAACCGATTATGAGTTAAATAAGCTCCAATGAGAATTCTTGGTTTAGGGACTAAACCGCCAATATGGTTAAGATCCTCTAACTAGAACGCATTGTATAACAGACTGCATGGAAGTTAAAACACTTCACGACGACTGAACATTTTAAACCAATGTTCAGTGATTGATTACGTGGGCGTAATCCCTTTTAAGGGAGGTAGAGCCTAAAACCGCTTAGTGTGTTTTAACGTACAAGTGTACGTGAACTATGTTATGTTGTGCATAGCATAAAAGAATGTTTTGATGATTGGTGCGTATGTAATATGAACATGCGCATTCATTCATGGTTTAATTATGGTAATTGCGCACAAAAGATGTGAATACCATTGTGATAAATGTATATACCTTGTTAACTGTTATGTGTGAGAGTACAAGTGTAAGGGAGTAGGAAACTCCCGGGGAACTAAAACCCCGACTATGTATGTTCATATGATACTAAATGTAAAACCGTGTATTGTATTTTGATAAAAGTATATATATATGTACAGTATTGTGATTTATGAAGAGGTATGACACCGACGTAGAACCTTGTGAGAATTAAATTCCCTAGGTAACTTGTATTAAGTTGAATCTGGATGATGATTGATAGACAGAGTTCTATCCCTTGGAGATGTAATGATTATGACTAGATGGATTAAAAGATAGAAAATGGTACATGCGTGAAGTAGTTGCTCTTTGAAAATGAAGTGGGAGGTGAAACTTGATTATCATGAGATCAAGGAAAGCCGAACACAAATTGGGGTGGAAAGATAGTTCAACACTGATGCTGATCACATCAGGGTTAGATGATTCTTGAAACTCCCTATAAGTGGTCACAAATAATCGCCTTAAGAATAAGATGCAGTTAGCATAAATTGGACTTGGATATGGCGTTTTCAAAAGGATTTTAGATTGGTGTTTTCAAATTTTCGATTGGTATTTTCACAGTAGAAAAAAATGTTTTTAATGACGGCGTTTAAACCACGGTTAAGTGGAAAACCGTGGTTTAAAGTTTATAACCACGGTTTTAATAGAAACCGTTTAAGGTGCATTCCAGAGCGTTATATACCACGGTTTTCAGGGGAACCGTGGTATATAGTACATGCCGGAGTGAATATACCACGGTTCTTCAAGAACCGTCGTATATAAGGTACCTATATACCACGGTTCCTAGGCAACCGTCATTATATTGCACATCTTGCTATATTTAACCACGGTTTTTGATCAACCGTGGTAATATAATCTAGGCGGGAATTTAATTTTCGGCCGAAATTTAATGCGGCGCTTTCTCTTATTCTCATATATGTCGACGCACTCTTCTTCTTCATTCTCTTCACGGTAATTTTGGAACCCAAACCGACGAGCTCTGCAACTCTTCTTCATTCTCTTCAACCTCACGATAATTTTGGAACCCAAACCGACGAACATGCTCTGCAACTATTCTTCATTCTCTTCAACTAGCTCACGGTAATTTTTGCAATCCTAAACCGCGAACAAGGCACATGCTCTTCCTCACTCATTCTCTTGTTTTTCGGTAATTTTGCAGCTTACACTTGCGAACAAGGAACATGCTCGTCTCACTCACTCATTCTCACTGTAATTTTCGCAACATAACCGGCGAACTTCATTCTCTTTCAACTTCACGGTAATTTGCAACCCACCGCGAACAAGGAACATACTACGCCATTCTTCACTCATTATTTTGCAACCATAAATCGCAAACAAGGAACACACATGTTCTAGCCTCTCATTCTCTTCTGTGCTGTTTGATATCTGCGAAGCGGCGCTTCTGAATCGCCGGCGATTTGAAAAATTTCATAGACTAAACCACGGTTATATGTATAACCGTGGTTTATTCGTTGATTTTATAGATAATAAACCACGGTTTTGACCTTTAAACCGTCATATAAAAGGGCTTTATACCACGGTTCTCTCCTTAACCGTCGTTTAAAATCGTTAAGGACCGCGTCCAAAAACGGTCTTAAACGACGGTTAAGGAGAGAACCGTGGTATATAGTCTACTTTATACCACGGTTGATAACCGTGGTATATAGACAATTTTCTATATGCGACGGGAGCATAAACCACGGTTCCTAACCGTGGTATATAAGCAAATAACCGTGGTTTTAAAACATTTTTTCCACTAGTGTCAAGACTTCAAATAATATTTCCAAGATTCTTAAATGGTATTTTCAAAGGAAGGATTTCTTTTATTGACCTTGTAGAGGATTTTCAATTAGTACCTTCCGATAAAGGATTTGTTCTACTTAACCCCATAAAGAATATTTTTGTATTACTTGCTCATGAGCTGAGGACGTACGAGCCTTTGTCTTCGGACCGGTGACATGAGAAGTATATTTTAAAAATGTATGTAGTTGTTTTGATCTCCCAAAGGAACGAGGACCAGAAGGTGTCCATCGCGACCGGGTTCTGCGGGATCACAGTGTATATGTACTCGACATGGGACTCGAGGACTGTAACGTCCTGTAGTCTTAGGACCGAGCCCATGAAGAGATGGAAAAGGTATTTTGTTTGTTATACATGCTATGACATGGTGTGTGATATGTGTAATAAATATTATCCCGACCTACGAGTCTGAATGTTGTTATGTGACCCAGACCTGAGAGTCTGAGGGTTGTTATGTAAGTACAAATGTTCTATGTTTCCCGGACCGTCGAGTCCGAGGTTATTATGTAAGTATGACATGTGTGGATGTGGATATGTTACCCGGACCGTTAAGTCCGAGGTTGTTATGTAAAAGTATGTTGGGTTATGGAAGTTTTATTTTACAAGTAATCCCGTGTTCTAATTCAAATGATGCTTATGAAGTGTGAACTTCGAGGACGAAGTTCTTTTAAGGGGGGTAGATTGAAATACCCCAAACCTTAATATGTTAATTAATTGTGTAATTATGATTTTCTAAGGCTAATTAAGTCCTTAAGATCATTGGTGAAGAAATAAAAAACAAAAAAGATAAAGAAAATGCGTAAAAGTCACAAAACGTGAAAACACGTATTTAATTATTTTAGGAGGTATATAACCTTCACTAGGGTTATAAATGTATTCTTATACCTTAATTACACACTAAGAACATGTGGGAAAATTCCGGAAGGAAACGGATCCAAACAATGCGTTAAAACGCTAACGGAGTCTTAAAACGCGTTTTTCGAGAAAACCCGAAAACGTGACTTTAAACAGTTAAACGACCCCATAAAAATTATAGTTGGCTATATAACTATAATTAAAATTATGGGAGCTTAAGAACCATTAAAATTAATTAAACGAGAAATTCCGGAAAACGGGCCCGGTTAGTGAATAGTGCTAAAATGGGTAAATTAACGAGCGTTTCAGTAAAAGATGAAAAACGCTCCAGCTGGTATATATTAAGGGGGCGGTTTTGACTAGTCAAAAAGCCTCCCCCTCACACAATAAAATAGAAAGAAAGAAAGAAAAAGAAAGAAGGAAAGAAAAGTTAAAAAAAAGATACTTTATCTTCTCTTTCCTCCTTATTTTACTTATTCTCTATTCTCTCTCCTTCCCTCTTCTTTCCATCGTATCTCCTCCTCCCTTTCCCCATGCTGCAATTTTGAGCTCTCCACCCAAGCTCCAATGGCTTCCTCTCTTCTACCTCATGCTCTAGCCAACTCCAAGCTCCAAATACAAAACTAATTACATATTTGAACTCTCCTCATCCTCCTCTACCTTTCTCTTTTCGGAATTTCAAAAGGATGAGTTTCATCTCCATGGGTTTTCCCCATTTGAAGAGAAAATGGCATCAGAAGGAAGCGTGGAGTCCTTCTTTCAAACAAGGTAAAAATCTCCATGAAACCCTCATTTTTCTCCATTGTAGAGCTGGCCGATTTTTGGCCCTCTCTCACACTTGATTTCTTTTTGATTTTGAGCTTCAATTCGACTATCCAATGGTGGTGGAGTTTCCCCTTTGATTCATGAGTGAGAACCCCACTCAAAAATCACCAAAGGTAAACCCTAACTTGTGCTCTAAGCCCCTTTTGTTGAATTGAGATTTCCTAAGGGTTTAGATAATTAATGGAATATATTTTGTGTTTCTTGAATGTTGGGATGGAGTTTGGAAACTCCATTCCATCTTGACCGATTTTGAGGAGATGAGGAACAAGAGGAGAATTAAGGAGAAACTTGTGGATTAAGGTAAGGAATATACCTTAAATGCCTATATTATTTGTTTAGAATTGGGTTTGGGAAAAATAAAAGATGAAATAAAATCTGGAGCGATAATGTGCTAGATTGTGGTTAGTTGGATTTTGTGAAATGTTGGTTTGAATTGAGAGCCTTGGAGCCAAATGATTTGAGCTGTGGTTATATTGTGGTTCATTAAGTTTGGAGCTATATTGAAATATTGTTGAATTTTGGATTGATATAGTGTGCTGTAGGACCCTTGAAAGGGTATGGCTAGATTAGGAATGAAAAGGATGAGGAATGGTGAAAATGGATGTGTAAGGTTTATGGGGAGGTTATGGCGAAATTTTAGTAGAAAATGAGTGTTTTGATGATGGCTTGGAGAATGGGAGAACCTTGGTGTTATAGTGTTGAGTAGAGTGGATTAATGGCCTTATAATGCTAGATGGAGAATGGATATAAGAGATTGCAAAATCTGTAGCATAATGATGCTTGGTAACTTGGAATTCCAAGAAAAGAGTTGGTGCTAGTAACTTGTGAAACAAGGAGTAAATGTGGGTTTTAGAAGTGCACTTATGTAGGAATGATTGGTAATGGTCATTGATGGATTTGGTAAGTTTGGTAGGAGGTGTAAGAACTATCAAAAGGAAATAGAAATGCACAAGTGTGCAAAATGCAAGAATATGAAAAGTGAGTTTGTTGAATTTGAACAAGAATTGGGTGGTGAATTGGACCAACGTTTTAGGAGTGTTTAAGGGATGTTTTAAGGTGTTTAATTATGTAGGAAACTTATGGAGAGTTTATGGAATGATTAGGTGTGGATTAAGGTTGGTTTAGGGGTTGAAAAATGGACTTTTATTAGCTTTTTAGCAGGGTCCGGGACCTAGCCCTTGTATAAGGTCCCGGACCAAGCTTAAAAATACGCCGAGAATCGAGTTTACAGGTGGTCCGGGACCTAGGTCCAGGACCAAGTCCCGGACCAATGCTAAAAAGGGCTGAGAGTGAGTTACAGAGGTGGTCCGGGACCTTGGGTCCACCAAGTCCCGGACCAGACCAAAAATGGCCTAAAATGTGTTTTAAAGTGTTATAAAGGTGGGGGATTGATGGGTATGGTTTTGATGTTGTTAAGGCCTTGTTTGGTGACTTTTAAAAGTCTAAGAAGTATAAACAAGTGTTGGAAGCGATTGAGAAAGTTGTGAGTTAAGTACACAAAGTTAAACCGAAATAACGGGATAACGGGTAATACGGGAGTAGCAATTATGTACCTATATTAATTGAACCTTAATATTAATTGAACCATTTGACATGTAATATAGTTCAAGAGTAAGACATGAGAATAAGTGTGAACCGAGGACGTGAGAACACCCGGTAAAGTAATTCCCCCGGTGACAGGTATGGTTTTCTTGCAACCTGTGTCCTACCGGGTTACACCGGCTTGTATGCCAACTTATTTTTCTGTGTATTTGCCACCTTGCAAGATAAAGCATGAAATGAGTTTATAGTAATTCATTAATGTGGCGTAAATAATTCCGATACCGTTTAACCTTAATAATGTGTAAACCATAGCTAACCGACTCTAGGATCACATAAGAGCGGTATTCGGATTAAACGTCCCAACCTACGGGAACGTTCTAACTATGGCTATCCATGCCTTAGTTGTATATTGTGGTTATGTGTGTTGTGTGTTGCCCTTGCTTAATGTATCGTTGTTTAATGAATGTTGTTGTCCATGCTTGTCGAATGGGATGATACATCCCTTGTGTGTGATTAACCAAACTTGTAACACCAAAAGGTGTATATATATGTGATAAGTTCCATAAAGGAACTTCTAACTATTATGTATAATTATGGGGGTGAGGAATCCGGTCGTTCCGGTCACGCGTGTTGTTTGGGAGTTGATGTATATATTGAATTAACTCTCACTCTGTTATGTTATGGTTGTTTTTCCTTCTTGGATTACAACCACCCACAGCTTAACCAAGCTTACCTACCTCACTATTATTCGGGGCTAGGGGGACTACTGTTATGTTAAGGTTGTTTTCCTTCCTTGGATTGCAACCGCCCACAAGCTTAACCAAGGCTTACCTATCTCATCACTATTGGAGCTAGGGGGAAATTGTGTATGGTGTGATCGGGTCTATATTAATACCGACACATCTATGTAATGTTATGTGTATTGGTGTGATCGGTCTATATTAATACCGACACATCTATGTAATGTTATGTGTATTGGTGTGATCGGGTCTATATTAATACCGACACATCTATGTAATGTTATGTGTGTTGGTGTGTGGACCCATATTTAATCTGACACACCTTAAGTAAAGTGTACATAATCTAACAAGTGATGATGTGTTGACTTTGCTACTTGTAACCCATTGGTTGGTTGTGTATGCTTATAAGCATGTTATGTGTTTATTGTTTTTGCATGCTTAATAAAATAATCTGCATGCTCACTCGACAATTAGTTGTGCGTGGCCCGGTAGCATGTGGGCTGTGGATTACCATACCAGCAAAGGTGCTGACCCCCTTTGGGGGCCCCCATACTTTTCAGGTACAATGAAGCTGGTAGCCGTTCGAGAGTAGGACGGGGTAACTGTTTATGTATGGTGGTTATTTAGTTTAGCGTGATGCGATATGGAATGTATTAGACTCGGTACAGTTGGATTGTAATTGTATTGTATTCATTATAATGGAGTTGTAAATGTAAAGTGTAATGCTCGGTAATCTTGTCCATCAGACCGGTACGTTGTGTATGTAGCCTTGTTAGCCACGTGGGTGGCTAACGGCGTGTAACACCTATTGGTAGTCTGTGTTTTGATGCATTCCGCTGCGATCAATGGTTAAGTGTGGTGTTATTAGTAGGGGTGTTACAAAAAGTGGTATCAGAGCGAAGTATCGCTCTGATGACTGAATTACCGAGCTTAGGAAGTACCGAGTTAGGATTTTAGTACTTTGGGTTAAGGGTTGAGTGATAGCGTGAGAGATACGCTAGTTAATTACCAGTATGTACTGGAAACCTACAACCTCCTTCCCACCCTCCACAGTCCCTGTTTTATAACTCGGGAAAGAACGCCAGAGAGATGGAAAGTCCTCTCATACTCGGGAACACCCCGATCTGGCTGTTATGAATTATTCCTGTAAGAACCAAAACCTGTCATACGTAGGTTCCAAGAACTGAGAATCCAGAGACGGAACCTGTTTGAACACCTTTACCCGCACTTAATAGCGGAAGATTAAGAATCCTATCTACAAGAGACTGAAATTTCCGGCGACCTGGGTCGACATGCCTAGCAGTCGAGGAAACCCAGCCAACAAGGAAGAAAGCACTAACTGTGCACAGAAGCGGACTATGGAGAAGCAACAAACCCGAGACGCATGTCTACGGGACCACAATTGTTAAATAATACCGACAATGGTATAGTAACCGACTAAGGAACTAGTCAAGGTTGGATGATTCCAAACCTATAGCGCCAAAGAGGCTGCAATACCCGATTATCATAGTTTAGACCACTATGGGAGTATTAGTGAAACATACTTCAATAGGACTACGAGGTAGTACCTAAACAAGAATCAATTCTCGGTAACCACGGCAAATGCGTGGGGACGAACATTAAGGAAGAACACAGAGTTAAGTGAACGGAGAGTCGCCCTAGTTGACGACTACCATGACAAGACCATTGAGAGTCGCTCGAATGTTCTATTATCAAAACCGTAAGGTCAAAGGAAGAGCCAACAAGGCTACCGAATACGGTAGTGACACAAGTAGTATCGCAATCAGCACATGTTGAACCGATAGCCAACCAGTATGGCGCACTTGCTATTGCAAGTGCTGCTATAACGGGGCTATCCGGGAAAGTTTTAATGACTATAAAGTACCTACCAAGGTACTGTATTGTTGAAGGAAGTGATTATGGAATCAAGAATCCAAGAATTTGAAGAGTGAAACCTGGGAGGGCTCAGTGGCCTAACCATTGTATGTGAAGATATACCAGTCAGTGGGAGGCTAGACTTGGTCAAAGCATGAAGACATTTTAAATACCATGAAGAATTTTCTATTAAACCCAGTTTTCTTTTAAACCCAGATTTATTTCAAACCGTTTTCACACCTAAATTTTCTTCCAACTCATGTTCATTTCAAACCTTCTTTTAAGCTCAAATTTTCTCACTAACTTCAGATTCTCTTTAAAACGAAACCAGAAGACCTACACCGGCCTCAGCGCCACGCAGTAGGTAAGTTATACGCAGACGGGAATCGGATAACCCGAGGGAATGGATTGAGTTCATACTAAACACAACAGTGGATAAATTTCCCCTTAATTGAGTTCAGAGAGCACCAAGGTGCATCATCATCGGACGAGATAAGGGGAGTTGACAACAGAATACTTCACCTAGGCGTGTGACGGACACTACGAGTATACTAACTGAAATGTGGGACTGCACTCCGATAGGAGCTTGTGGGCCGAACAGACCATCTTATGGGTTAGTCGGGTAAGTAGCAATGTATCAGTGGGGTACCCCATATATGTATACGAGTAGAGTCCGGAACACGGGAAGTAGTCGACTTCGTACTACGGTCAGCAGTAAAAGACAAACAAAAACAACGAATTACCATCGAATGATTGAAGTGAAAGAACCCAGTTAAGTTAACAGTACTAAAGGAATTAGTGAACCCATCTTAAGGAAATGTTTAAGAGTCAGGTGATACGAAGTGCACTAACTATTATGTAAAGACATAGCTATGTCTCAAGTGTCACGAGGGCTAAAACACGATAGCTGGAACGGATACCCAGCCTATACATGGTAAGGCAGATGCCTAATATGGACATGTAATGTGCAATGATTGGGATGAAACTCCCGGAATGATCACCTGGGCTACCAGGGAATATCGATCTTCATAGAAGAGGATAGTAAACCAGTAAAGAACGCAAAGCGAGGTAGTTAACTAAACGTACCCACAAGTACAAGCCAGATGTAATGGCATAACCCAGTAACACCCAGGAGCGGTCCTGAAGAGTGTTTGGGTCAACAATGGTTGAACGAAATGTCGTGACAGAAACACAAGAGTTGAAACTAATACCCGGTTTAAGCATAAGTCGTCACGAGGTAAATGGACATTCTTAAGGGGCATCCCATATAAGGGAGCATGATGCAACGACCTTGTCAGGGAGCCCAATACAACCTCCAAACCATGTGAGGGTGTACGGAGAAGTAAAATTTGAGAGAAGAACCTATAATGAGCAGAGCTCGAGGCAGTGAGGCTTATAAGCCACAAGCAAATGTGTTATGTAAATTTGATCGATTGCAGGAATTAATGTTATACAAGTAAATAGAGCGGAGAACGAACCACTGCTTTAAGAGTGGGGATACCTCTCGATATTGTGAAACCGCGGAGCGGTAGTTATGTGAACCAAGTTCAAGAAATATGTTAACGATTGCCCATGTTGTTATTACCCAGAGTGATTTGAATAAGAATAATATGGAAAGAAGTGGTTGTACCAGTTGTGGAGACCGGGAGAGTAATAAGTCTAATAGCAACCACCATAGGTGTGGGATGCTAAATGTAGAGTGAAAAACGCTCAAGGAGCATAAAGACTCGAGGAAATAGTGTATTCAGTAGTCATCCAAATGAATGACGAACAAAAAATACGAATGATGGAAGTACATGAGCAGAAGCTAATATGAGAGTGGATGCCATGTAAGTTAGTGTTGTACAAGAAGTAAGAATACGGTGCGCAATAAGCGACCGTTGTATAAGTATGGTTAAAAGAAGTACGGCAAATAAGTAGAATTATGAGTTAAACTCAGTGGAGATACAATGGAAAGTGATAACAAATAAACTAGGCAGTAAATTAGTAGCCAGTGTTCTGAGATAAGCATCTCAGTGAAACACAGTGTTCATTCCTATTGCAATCCCATAAGAGATTTACTGCCAAGAGTTTACGCCTCTACACTCTGTATGACTGAGTGTTTTGGTATTGCACTTGTGCAGTAACGATCGAGTGGGATAGCTAGGAATTGGGAGAATGTTTTGTGGTAGTAGTGGAAAGAGACTTATAACGCTATAAGGACCGAGGCATAGGAAATGTAAGGTCATACAAATGAAGGAATACTTGTACAGAACCAAGTGTGGAGGCATGAATAGGAATAAGTGACTGCAGTAACACTAATACAAATACCTGTATAGAATATATTTTAAGTGTTGGAAATAACCAAGGGAGCACTACATATTAGGTAGTAGCTCAACTCAACCGACAATAAGTCGGATGAAACTAAGTGAATGATCACGAACTTACATAGCTACATATGCAGTAAGTTATCTGAACAGTGGATGGAAAGTTGCAACTCACTGAATTAGCGCACGGTAAGAGATACCATGCGTCGGTTAAGAAACCGTAATTCACAAGATAAAGGTGATGGTCGGAGACGTACAATACATTAAGAATAACGAATGGAGCAAACTAAGCTCTAAGTTATCAGGGTTACGCAGCAGAGGCCAGTGATTCAAATGTGGAATGTGCATAGTGAATATGAGTAAATGGCTAATTATCAATGCCTAGAAGGTTGACAGGCTAGAATCGAAACCGATTATGAGTTAAATAAGCTCCAATGAGAATTCTTGGTTTAGGGACTAACCGCCAATATGGTTAAGATCCTCAAACTAGAACGCATTGTATAACAGACCGCATGGAAGTTAAACACTTCACGACGGCCGAACATTTTAAACCAATGTTCAGTGATTGATTACGTGGGCGTAATCCCTTTTAAGGGAGGTAGAGCCTAAAACCGCTAGTGTGTTTTAACGTACAAGTGCACGTGAACTATGTTATGTTGTGCATAGCATAAAAGAATGTTTTGATGATTGGTGCGTATGTAATAGAACATGCGCATTCATTCATGGTTTAATTGTGGTAATTGCGCACAAAAGATGTGAATACCATTGTGATAAATGTATATACCTTGTTAACTGTTATGTGTGAGAGCACAAGTGTAAGGGAGTAGGAAACTCCCGGGGAACTAAAACCCCGACTATGTATGTTAATATGATACTAAATGTAAAACCGTGTATTGTATTTTGATAAAAGTATAATATATATATATATATATACAGTATTGTGATTTATGAAGAGGTATGACACCGACGTAGAACCTAGTGAGAATTAAATTCCCTAGGTAACTTGTATTAAGTTGAATCTGGATGATGATTGATAGACGGAGTTCTATCCCTTGGAGATGTAATGATTATGACTAGATGGATAAAAGATAGAAAATGGTACATGCGTGAAGTAGTTGCTGTTTGAAAATGAGTGGGAGGTGAAACTTGATTATCATGAGATCAAGGGAAGCCGAACACAAATTGGGGTGGAAAGATAGTTCAACACTGATGCTGATCACATCAGGGTTGGATGATTCTTGAAACTCCCTATAAGTGGTCACAAATAATCACCTTAAGAATAAGATGCAGTTAGCATAAATTGGACTTGGAGTTGTATGGCGTTTTCAAAAAGGATTTAGATTGGTGTTTTCAAATTTTCGATTGGTATTTTCAAGACTTCAAATAATATTTCCAAGATTCTTAAATGGTATTTTCAAAGGAAGGATTTCTTTTATTTGACCTTGTAGAGGATTTTCAATTAGTATCCTTCCGATAAAGGATTTGTTCTACTTAACCCCATAAAGAATATTTTTGTATTACTTGCTCATGAGCTGAGGACGTACGAGCCTTTGTCTTCGGACCGGTGACATGAGAAGTATATTTAAAAATGTATGTAGTTGTTTTGATCTCCCAAAGGAACGAGGACCAGAAGGTGTCCATCGCGACCGGGTTCTGCGGGATCACAGTGTATATGTACTCGACATGGGACTCGAGGACTGTAACGTCCTGTAGTTTCAGGACCGAGCCCATGAAGAGATGGAAAAGGTATTTCTGTTTTTATACATGCTAAGACATGTTGTGTGTGATATGTGTAATAAATATTATCCCGACCTACGAGTCTGAATGTTGTTATGTGACCCAGACCTGAGAGTCTGAGGGTTGTTATGTAAGTATAAATGTTCTATGTTTCCCGGACCGTCGAGTCCGAGGTTATTATGTAAGTATGACATGTGTGGATGTGGATATGTTACCCAGACCGTTAAGTCCGAGGTTGTTATATAAAAGTATGTTGGGTTATGGAAGTTTTATTTTACAAGTAATCCCGTGTTCTAATTCAAATGATGCTTATGAAGTGTGAACTTCGAGGACGAAGTTCATTTAAGGGGGGTAGATTGAAATACCCCAAACCTTAATATGTTAATTAATTGTGTAATTATGATTTTCTAAGGCTAATTAAGTCCTTAAGATCATTGGTGAAGAAATAAAAAAACAAAAAAGATAAAGAAATGCGTAAAAGTCACAAAACGTGAAAACACGTTTAATTATTTTAGGAGGTATATAACTTTCACTAGGGTTATAAATGTATTCTTATACCTTAATTACACACTAAGAACATGTGGGAAAAATTCCGGAAGGAAACGGATCCAAACAATGCATTAAAACGCTAACGGAGTCTTAAAACGTGTTTTTCGAGAAAACCCGAAAATGTGACTTTAAACAGTTAAACGACCCCGTAAAAATTATAGTTGACTATATAACTATATTAAACATTAATGGGAGCTTAAGAACCATTAAAATTAATTAAACGAGAAAATTCCGGAAAACGGGCCCGGTTAGTGAATAGTGCTAAAACCGGGTAAATTAACGAGCGTTTCAGTAAAAGACGAAAACACTCCAGCTGGTATATATTAAGGGGGCCGGTTTTGACTAGTCAAAAAGCCTCCCCCTCACACACAATAAAATAGAAAGAAAGAAAGAAAAAGAAAGAGGAAAGAAAAGTTAAAAAAAGATACTTTATCTTCTCTTTCCTCCTTATTTTACTTATTTCTCTATTCTCTCTCCTTCCCTCTTCTTTCCATCGTACTCATCCTCCCCCTTCCCCCATGCTGTGATTTTGAGCTCTCCACCCAAGCTCCAATGGCTTCCTCTCTTCTACCTCATGCTCTAGCCAACTCCAAGCTCCAAATGCAAAACTAATTACATATTTGAACTCTCCTCATCCTCCTCTACCTTTCTCTCTTTTCGGAATTTCAAAAGGATGAGTTTCATCTCCATGGGTTTTCCCCATTTGAAGAGAAAATGGCATCAGAAGGAAGCTTGGAGTCCCTTCTTTCAAACAAGGTAAAAATCTCCATGAAAACCCTCATTTTTCTCCATTTGTAGAGCTGGCCGATTTTTGCCCTCTCTCACACCTTGATTTCTTTTTGATTTCGAGCTTCAATTCGACTCTCCAATGGTGGTGGAGTTTCCCCTTTGATTCATGAGTGAGAACCCCACTCAAAAATCACCAAAGGTAAAACCCTAACTTGTGCTCTAAGCCCCTTTTGTTGAATTGAGATTTCCTAAGGGTTTAGATAATTAATGGAATATATTTTGTGTTTCTTGAATGTTGGGATGGAGTTTGGAAACTCCATTCCATCTTGACCGATTTTGAGGAGATGAGGAACAAGAGGAGAATTAAGGAGAAACTTGTGGATTAAGGTAAGGAATATACCTTAAATGCCTATATTATTTGTTTTAGAATTGGGTTTGGGAAAAATAAAAGATGAAATAAAATCTGGAGCGATAATGTGCTAGATTGTGGTTAGTTGGATTTTGTGAAATGTTGGTTTGAATTGAGGGCCTTGGAGCCAAATGATTTGAGCTGTGGTTATATTGTGGTTCATTAAGTTTGGAGCTATATTGAAATATTGTTGAATTTTGGATTGATATAGTGTGCTGGTAGGACCCTTGAAAGGGTATGGCTAGATTAGGAATGAAAAGGATGAGGAATGGTGAAAATGGACGTGTAAGGTCTATGGGGAGGTTATGGCGAAATTTTAGTAGAAAATGAGTGTTTTGATGATGGCTTGGGGAATGGGAGAACCTTGGTGTTATAGTGTTGAGTAGAGTGGATTAATGGCCTTATAATGGTAGATGGAGAATGGATATAAGAGATTGCAAAATCTGTAGCATAATGATGCTTGGTAACTTGGAATTCCAAGAAAAAGAGTTGGTGCTAGTAACTTGTGAAACAAGGAGTGAATGTGGGTTTTAGAAGTGCACTTATGTAGGAATGATTGTAATGGTCATTGATGGATTTGGTTAGTT
Source organism: Limonium bicolor (assembly GCA_023374045.1). Taxonomy (NCBI): domain Eukaryota; kingdom Viridiplantae; phylum Streptophyta; class Magnoliopsida; order Caryophyllales; family Plumbaginaceae; genus Limonium; species Limonium bicolor. The sequence continues at coordinate 119,368,837 of CM041780.1, forward strand.
CGTTAGGAGGTAAGAACTATCAAAAGGAAATAGAAATGCACAAGTGTGCAAAATGCAAGAATATGAAAAGTGAGTTTGTTGAATTTGAACAAGAATTGGGTGGTGAATTGGACCAACGTTTTAGGAGTGTTTAAGGGGTGTTTTAAGGTGTTTATTATGTAGGAAACTTATGGAGAGTTTATGGAATGATTAGGTGTGGATTAAGGTTGGTTTAGGGGTTGAAAAATGGACTTTTATCAGCTTTTTAGCAGGGTCCGGGACCTAGCCCTTGTATAAGGTCCCGGACCAAGCTTAAAAATACGCCGAGAATCGAGTTTATAGGTGGTCCGGGACCTAGGTCCAGGACCAAGTCCCGGACCAATGCTTAAAAAGGGCCGAAAGTGAGTTACAGAGGTGGTCCGGGACCTTGGGTCCGGACCAAGTCACGGACCAGACCAAAAATGGCCTAAAATGTGTTTTAAAGTGTTATAAAGGTGGGGGATTGATGGGTAATGGTTTTAGATGTTGTTAAGGCCTTGTTTGGTGACTTTTAATAGTACTAAGAAGTATAAACAAGTGTTGGAAGCGATTGAGAAAGTTGTGAGTTTAAGTACACAAAGTTAAACCGAAATAACGGGATAACGGGGTAAGTACGGGAGTAGCAATTATGTACCTACCGTAACGTCTTAATATTAATTGAACCATTTGACATGTAAATAGTGGTTCAAGAGTAAGACATGCGGAACAAGTGTGAACCGAGGAACGTGAGAACACCCGGTAAAGTAATTCCCCACGGTGATAGGTATGGTTTTCTTGCAACCTGTGTCCTACCGGGTTACACCGGCTTGTATGCCAACTTGTTTTTCTATGTGTTTGCCACCTTGCAAGATAAAGCATGAAATGAGTTTATAGTAATTCATTAATGTGGCGTAAATAATTCCGATACCATTTAACCTTAATAATGTGTTTAAACCGTAGCTAACCGACTCTAGGATCACATAAGAGATCGGTATTCGGATTAAACGTCCCAACCTACGGGAACGTTCTAACTATGGCTATCCTTGCCTTAGTTGTATATTGTGGTTATGTGTGTTGTGTGTTGCCCTTGCTTAATGTATCGTTGTTTAACGAATGTTGTTGTCCATGCTTGTCGAATGGGATGATACATCCCTTGTGTGTGATTAACCAAACTTGTAACACCAAAAGGGTATATATATGTGATAAGTTCCATAAAGGAACTTCTAACTATTATGTATATATTATGGGGGGTGAGGAATCCGATCGTTCCGGTCATGCGTGTTGTTTAGGAGTTGATGTATATATGTGAATTAACTCCCACTCTGTTATGTTATGGTTGTTTTTCCTTCTTGGATTACAACCACCCACAAGCTTAACCAAGGCTTACCTACCTCACTATTATTCGGGGCTAGGGGTCTACTGTTATGTTAAGGTTGTTTTCCTTCCTTGGATTGCAACCGCCCACAAGCTTACCAAGGCTTACCTATCTCATCACTATTGGAGCTAGGGGGAAATTATGTATGGTGTGATCGGGTCTATATTAATACCGACATATCTATGTAATGTATGTGTATTGGTGTGATCGGGTATATTGTGTGTGAGACACTATATATGACACATCAGTAATGTTGTATGTATGTGTTGGTGTGATCGGGTCTATATTAATACCGACACATCTATGTAATGTTATGTGTATTGGTGTGATCGGGTCTATATTAATACCGACACATCTATGTAATGTTATGTGTGTTGGTGTGTGGACCCATATTTAATCTGACACACCTTAAGTAAAGTGTACTAATCTAACAAGTGATGATGTGTTGACTTTGCTAGTTGTAACCCATTGGTTGGTTGTGTATGCTTATAAGCATGTTATGTGTTTATTGTTTACTTGCATGCCTTAATAAAATAATCTGCATGCTCACTCGAAAATTAGTTGTGCGTGGCCCGGTAGCATGCGGGCTGCGGGATTACCATACCAGCAAAGGTGCTGACCCTCTTTGGGGGCCCCCATTACTTTTCAGGTACAATGAAGCTGGTAGCCGTTCGAGAGTAGGACGGGGTAACTGTTTATGTACGGGTAGTTATTTAGTTTAGCGTGATGTCGATAATGGAATGTATTAGACTCGGTACAGTTGGAATGTAATTGTAATTGTATTCAGTATATAATGGAGTTGTAAATGTAAAGTGTAATGCTCGGTAATCTTGTCCATCAGACTGGTACGTTGTGTATGTAGTAGCCTTGTTAGCCACGTGGGTGGCTAACGGCGTGTAACACCCATTGGTTTAGTCTGTGTTTGTGATGCAATTACCGCTGCGATTAATGGTTAAGTGTGGTGTTATTAGTAGGGGTGTTACAGGCCACCTCTGTTTTGGGACAGTTTTTCCTTTGTCCGGACTTCCATCTGAACTTTTATGTCTGGACGGGTTGCGAGTACGATGTCAGGTGTTTACAGTTTGACTTATGTCAGGACTTGCAAGTTTGGACATTCTTCTGATTTGACTCTCGGCATGTGCCCAAACTTGCAAGCCCGGACACATGTCTAGACGCCACCTCATAACTTTTGTCGTTCATTTGTCCAGAATTCTACGCCCGGAAACATGTCCAGACTTCTTTGTTTTGTGTCTCGGCACTTGTCCGGACAATGATCTGATTTCACCTAAAATGTTCGTTTGACTTCCGTTTTGCATACCATTTACGGGGTTATGATCCCCTAAGTGTGTATATGCTATTTTGACATGTTTTAGTATGCGTTTACATGCATTTTTGTTGTGAAAGTATTCATTCTATTAATGATCTCTGAACTGCTCTAAAAGTGTGTTCGGTCTTTGATTTCTATTTGGCCTTCCGTGCTCTGCCACTCTTGGCATATGACTTTTGTTTTGGTAACGACTTTAGCTTTGTTATGTAAAGCAATTTATAATGCTGTGTTATTCTTCTTCACAACACCTTTTGTTCTGAAAATGAGCTTATGTTTGAGACCTAGTTAATTACATTTCTATGCCGTGATGAATACGTCGAGTTATCCCGCAGCATATTATGCAGGATCTCCTTCTGTTTTCTGTTCCTCAGGTTTTCCTAGGATGATTAGCGATCGATGGGTTCGACTAATGGTCTCAACCATTTCAGTGTGGGATACTTTTATCCATAGGGCCTTCGCCCTTCTGTATATGAGTGCTATGAAATAGGGTCCTGCTCTACTTTATTGACTGATCTGTTGTGAACCATTCTGTTTGACATCCACTCTGATTTGAGAACGTTTTGGTTTGTGAATACTGTGATGTAATTTTTTTTTTCTGAAAAGCCGCGGGTGCTCCAAGAGAGGACACCACATCAAGGACTGTCCACAGAAGCCAAGAGAGTCCAACGACCGATTCAAGAAGACTGCCAGACCACACTTCACCAGAAGACAAAAGAGAGAAGCTCTGGTTGCCGTATGAGGAGACACTAATTCTACAATGATGATCAGGACTCCAACATCGAGTAGTCTGGAGACGAGAAGGCCAACATGTGCGTTGAGAGAGTCTATATAGGGAAGGACTTAGACAATCTATGTCTAGTCGTGGATGGAGATGGCACCGAAGAGTCTATTGTGGAGCAGTCAGAGAGAGAAGAAGACCAAGACAAGGTAAATTATCTCAAACTTAAGAAGAAAATAGATCAATCTGAGTTACCTAGTCTTAGAAAATTTGTCATACTGCTTGTTGATCACTATAAGCGTTTGATGGAGCGAATCTAGAACTAGTTGATGAAAATGAACATCTAGAAATACCTTTGAAATATGAGTATGTAGAAAACCTAAATAAGGTAGTTAGGAAATTACAAGGATAGTTATGATAATTTACTTTCAACTCACAAAAAAGTGAAATCAAAGTTAGATGAAACCACAAAGAGCTTGACAAGAAAATAAAAACAAACGGAGAATGTTGATTATGGAGATCTTATTATGGCACTTAGTAAAGCTGAAACAGAACTGGTGATGTGCAAGTGAAATGTTCTAAGCTAGAAAGTGAGGCTAAACAGAATCACAACAGATAGCCCACTTGTAATGGTCGTCGACCTATTGGGCAGTCATCGAGGACTAGTCGATAAGGGTTATGCTACCTCTGCCGACAGCCAAGATAGGACGCGCTTTATGCGGTCCTGGGAATTAGCCAAGATAGGACTAAAGTGGATAGAAAAGATAGATCACCGAAGTAGGTTCAAGAGTGAGGATGGAACCAAATATACTTGGGTCCCTCAAACTTCTCATTGACTGAGTGCAGACTAGAGTGGGAGGAGACCCCTACTGGTATATTGACAATGGGTGCTTTTAAGCACATGACGGAAGATAAATGGCAGTTCCTCTCACTCATGCCAAAGCACCAAGGAACAGTTTTCTTTGGCGATAATAAAAGAGGTAACATTCTAGGTGTCAGAAAAGTTGGTTTTTTTAATAATTATGTCATCGATGGTGTTCATCTTGTGGACGGTTTGAAATTAATCTACTTAGTGTTCATAGATGTGTGACAAAGGAAATTCCACGCATTTATATTCAACCCATTGTTGCATAATAAATGAATATAGTGGAAAGGAGTTACTAAGAGGTCATAGGTGAAAAAACGTGTGTGTCACCTGTCTAAAGGATCTGGAAGGTGTTGATTTACCATGCTATCTGTGTTTGTTGATGATTACATGCTTTGGCACAAAAGACTATGACATGTTACCTTAACCTTGCTAAAAAACTGTCAAAACAATAATTGGTCAGTAGTCTTCTTGCTTTAAAGCAGTCGCGGACCAGTCTTTGTGATGCATGCATAAGGGGAAAACAAACTAGGTCTAGTTTTAAGTCAAAGAATGTAGTAAGCACATCATAACCACCTGAATTGCTTCATATAGATCTATGCGGTCCCAAGCAAATTAGAAGTTATGGAGGTAATTGGTATGTGTTCGTCATGGTTGACGACTACTCACATTTTGTTTGGACAATTTTCTTAGCCTCCAAGGACGAAGTCCTTGAGAGATTTGAAGTATTTGTAGGACAGGTTCAAACGTCGTGCAATTCAAAGATCAAAACTCTAAGATCAGATCATGGGTCAGAGTTCAAGAATATTCACTTCAACAAGTTATGCGAGAAAAATGGGATAACCACACTTACTTTGCTCCAAGGACACCTCAGTAAAACGATGTAGTGGAGAGGAAGATTGAACGCTTGAGGAAGTAGCCAGGGTTATGTTGTTGGGGAGTGGTCTTCTACAGACTTTCTGGGCAGAAGCTGTCACGACAGCTTGCTACATCATCAACAGAACATTAATCAGGCTGATTCTCAATAAGACCCCTATATGAGCTCTTCAAAGGAAGAAAGCCAAGCATTAATCACTTCAGAGTGTTTAAATGCAAGTGCTTTGTGCACAACAACGGAAAGGATGCCCTAGGCAAGTCCGATGCTAGGAGCGACTATGCAATCTTCCCGGGGTACTCGGACAGAAGTCGAGCGTACAAAGTCCTCAATAAAAGAACATTCAAAAGCGAAGAAAGTATCCTTGAGGTATTTGATGAAATGGAAATTAATGACGACATAAGGCAAGATCAAGAAGAAGCAAATGGCTTCGATGTGACACAACAAGGAAGTGGTGAAGATGCTAACAACAGGTCATCACCCTCGAGAAACAGCCAGACCAGACAGAGACAACTCCATGACAAGTCACAGACAAAAACCAAGAAGTGCAAGCTACAAATCCTCTATCAATTACTGTTCATCATCAACACAAAAACCCCAGAGATCATCTCATTGAAAATGTCTCCTTAGACATCTCAAGAGGTGTCGAGACACGAGGTCGAGCATGAGATCTTCTGGCCTTCTCCACTACAGTCTCTACCATTGAAACAAAGAACAGAAAAGAAGCACTGCAAGATCTTGAATGGATAAAGGCCATGTAGGAGGAACTTCACCAATTCAAAAGATGTAAGGTATGGCATCTTGTGCCAAGAAACAACGCATCAAGAAGTGCTTGGCACCAATGGGTCTTCAGGAACAAGATGAATGAAGTGGGGGAATTAGTAAGGAACAAAGCAAGACTCGTGACTCAAGGGTACATACAACAAGAAGGGATTGACTTCCAGGATACATTTGCCCCAATGGCCTGATGGAATCCATTCGCCTGCTGATTGCCTTTGCAGCACACAAGGGGAGCCGCCTATTTCAACTGAATACAAAGAGTGCCTTCCTTAATGGCTATGTAAAAAAGGAAGTGTATGTGGAACAACCTCCAAGATTCGAGAATAAGGAAGGAAGTGAAGGTTTTGAAGCTAAAAAAAGCTCTCTACAGGCTGAAGCAAGTGCTAAGATCTTGGTATGAAAGATTGTCCTCATACCTATTGGGGAACGATTTCATAAGAGGAAAGGTGGAAAAACCCTCTTCGTGTATAATCGGGGGTAAGGATTTCATGATAGTCCAGATATATGTCGGCGACATTATCTTTGGAGCATCTGACGAGAAGTATTGTAAGAGGTTTGAAAAGTTGATGAAGAAGGAGTTTGAGATGAGCGATCTATGAGAGTTATTTTTTTTCCTTGGCCTCAGATCAAGCATAGTGAAGAAGGAATAACCATTTCTCAGCAAAAGTGCGTGAAGGATTTACTGAAGAGATTTGGGATGGAGTCAGCCAAGGCATATGACACCCCGATGGTAGTTGGAACTAGATTGGGCATCATGACTGGTGACCGACCGGTCGACCAACGGTCGTACAGGGAGATGATATGATCTTTGTTGTATCTGATAGCAAGTAGACCGGACGTAATGTACAGTGTGCTTGTGTGTTAGATTTTAGGCTGATCCTCGAGAAAGTCATCTGGCAGCAGTCAAGAGAATCCTGAGATATCTCAAAGGAACTAGTGATATTGGGATGTTCTACCCCCGTTATACTAGCTGCGACGTCATAGGCTACTCAAATGCAGACTATGGAGGGTCGATCACCGACAGAAACAGAACCTCTGGAACAACATTTTCATGAGATCATGCCTGATAGCATGGGGTCGAAGAAGCAACTCAGCGTAACAATACCCACTGCAGAATCATAGTACATAGCTGTGGCCAGCTGTTGTACACAACTCTTATGACTAAAACTAGGGTTTTCAAAATCAGATTTCGGGTCGGGTTGAGCTTAACCCGAATCTGACCCGAAAATAGTTTAGGTCAACCTGAATCCGGCCCAAACCCGGAGCGGGTTATATTTCTTCAACTTGCCTTTCTGGCCAAAACGAAATACTCCCTTCATGGGGGATACTCTCAAAAAACCTGATCGCTAACGGCGAACTCCAGGTCACGTCTGCGCACATCTGCGTACGACTTCTGTCTATCCTGAGCTACTTTCATGTTAGCCCGGATCTGGCGAACTTCTGCCTGAACTTGTTCAAGATATTCTGGTCCTATAATGACCGTCTCACTCGACTCATCCCAGCATAATGGCGTGCGGCATGGTCTACCGTACAATGCCTGGAAGGGAGACATCTTGATCGATGCATGATAACTGTTGTTGTAACTAAACTCAATCAGATGTAACTTATCAATCCAGCTGGTCTGAAAGTCAAGTGCACATGCACGTAGCATATCCTCAAGTGTCTGAATGGTGCGCTCACTCTGACCATCGGTCTGTGGGTGAAACACTGTACTCAATTTCAATTCGGTACCCAATGCTTCTGTAGACTTCCAATATCTCGATAAGAATCTGGTATCTCTGTCAGATACAATTGTCTTTGGTACACCATGATGTCTTACAATTTCTTTATCAAAGAGTTCTGCCAGTCTTGCCACTTTCCAGGTGTCCTTCATCGGAATGAATCGGGCCACCTTGGTCAGTCGGTCAACTACAACCCAAATCATATTCAGACCTCCCCTTGCAGGTGGAAGCCCTACTACGAAGTCCATAGATATGTCATGGAACTTCCACTCGGGCACTGGCATTGGCTGTACCATACCACCAGGCCGTCGGTGCTCAAACTTGACCTTCTGACAAGTGAGACACCTCAACACATAGTCATTCACATCCTTTTTCATTCCAGTCCACCAAAAATATCTTTTCATACCTTTATACATCTTTGAAGCTCCGGGGCGAATCGAAGTAGTAGAACAATGGGATTCACTCAATATGCGCTCCTTCAACTCAGCGCTACTCCTGGGTATACACAGTCGGCCATTAAGCCTAATCAGATCGTCATCGTGGAGTCTGAAGTCGTACTTCTGACCCTCGAATGTGCCATCAATAAGCTTCTGTCTAATCTCCATCATGTACTGATCCGTCATCTGAGCACTCCGCACCTCTTCAACCAAGCCAGTATGAGAGACTAGCGAATGGAGAGAGTGTGCTCGGCGACTCAATGCGTCAGCTACCACATTTGCCTTACCCTCCTTGTACTGTAAATTGATGTCATAATCATTCAGAAATTCAACCCATCTTCTCTGCCTCATGTTCAACTCCTTCTGAGTGAACAAGTACTTTAAACTCTTGTGGTCAGAATAAATCGTCACACTTACCCCATACAAGTGATGTCGCCATATCTTCAGTGCGAAGACAATGGCCCCCAATTCTAAGTCGTGGGTAGGGTAGTTCTCCTCATGCTTCTTCAGCTGTCGGGAGGCGTAAGCTACGACCTTCCCGTGTTGCATCAACACACAACCCATACCCCTGCCTGATGCGTCGCAATAGACCTCAAACCCATCTGGACCGTCTGGTAGCGTCAGAACCGGTGCAGATGTTAGAGCATCCTTGAGACTCGTGAAAGAACTCTCACAGTCGACTGTCCACTCGAATGGTACATCCTTTTTCATCAAGGAAGTCATCGGCTTCGAGACACTAGAGAAGTTCTTCACAAACCTCCTATAATAACCTGCCAGACCGAGGAAGCTCCTGATGTCGGTAACTATCTTCGGCCTAGGCCAGGTGCGCACTACATCTATCTTTGCCGGATCGACAACGATCCCAGCCTCAGAAATCACATGTCCAAGAAATGATACTTGGTTCAACCAAAATTCACACTTAGAAAATTTAGCATACAGCTGCTTCTTCCTCAACGTTTGTAACACATTTCTCAGGTGGCTTTCGTGCTCACCTCTCGATTTCGAGTACACTAAAATATCATCGATGAAGACTACCACTGACTTGTCCAACTGATCTTGGAACAAGCGGTTCATTAAGTCCATGAACTTAGCTGGTGCATTTGAAAAGCCAAACGGCATAACTGTGAACTCATAGTGCCCATACCTAGTTCTGAATGCTGTCTTTTCGATATCACTGTCACGGATGGCAATCTGGTGGTATCCGGAACGTAGGTCTATCTTGGAGAATACTGATGCTCCTCTCAGCTGATCAAATAGATCGTCGATGTGTGGTAAAGGGTAATGGTTCTTCACCGTAACAGCATTCAGTTCCCGATAATCGATACACAGGCGGAGACTACCGTCCTTCTTCTTCACGAAGAGGACCGGCGCTCCCCATGGTGAAACACTAGGGCGGATAAAGCCCTTGTCGAGTAGGTCTCTCAGCTCCTTGAGCTCTGTCATCTCTGCTGGAGCCATACGATAAGGTGCTTTCGCAATGGGTCCGGTGCCCGGAATCAAGTCGATCTCAAACTCAACCTCTCGTGCTGGCGGCATGCCCGGCAGTTCCTTAGGAAATACATCAAGAAACTCCGACACTACCGGCACATCTGGGCTAAACTCAGGGTCTCTCTCTATGTCCTGGACATAGCAGAGGTATACATCACTCCCTCGTCGTAACTCACGATACATAGCCATGGCGGTGATGATCTGAGTCGAAGGCTCCCTGGGCCTCTGGCGGTAAGATATGGTAACCCCAGATGGACTCCGAAGAAGCAGTCGATGCTCGGCACACAGGATTCAGCCCTTGTACCGCTCCAACCAGTTCATCCCGACAATCACATCAGAGCCAAGTCCGTCGAACTCTATCAAGTCGATCGGAAACTCTTCTCTCTGATTCGTACAATAACATCTCGGTGGTAGCGGGTACACCTGATCCGCTCATTCGATGGGAGAGTGACCAAGAAGTCTGGCATCTCCTCACCATCTAACCCCAGCCTCTTCGCAAAAGATAGCGAAATAAATGTGTGTGAGGCTCTGGAGTCGAACAAGATCGAAGCGTCCACGCCATTCACTGGAAAGGTACCGGTGAGGATTGTGCCGCTCTTGCCGGCTTCTGCCTCATTGCAGACACTCAGTATACCTCTCGTTCCGAGTGCACAGCCTAATTCATTGGCAAACTAATAAGTATTGGGTAACAACACGGTTTATATGCTTCAAACAACTCCACTTTATTCATTAACACAATCTCTTTACAACATTCATTGGCCCATATTGTTGCCATGATTAACACTTACAACATCCTTAATACACACTGGTTTATCACATCACATAATTATACAAGGCTTAAAACTGTCTGAAGGTCAAATTCAAACGTCCGGGTTTCATGTGTGTGGCATTGATCACTGCCGGCGGTGCGGTGTTCAGTTTGATCTTTCTGAGGCCATGGTATAGCATCCTTGACTGCCCACCCATGATTAATACATCTCCCGATTTCAACAGTAGCTTCTTTGCGAGGTCAGCACGCTTCTGCTCGCCATACACAAACACTGCGGTATCACCAATGGACCAAGACACCACGGGTACTCCCTTACTTAGAGACTCGGGTGACTCGTCCTTGTCTTGGTGTATACCTAACCATCCACCTTTCTGGTAGAAGTTCACAATGCATAGATCTGCTTTCACACTTGGAATTGAATCCGTTTCAACTTGTTGAGCAATTCCTACGGCGTGATTAACGACCGCAAGGAAATCCTCAGGTATACTTGGTACCATTGCTCCATCTCCAGCTCGCACTTCTTGATATGTCTTGGTGTAAGGGTTCCAGTCCTTACCCATGCACATGATCTTTAATTGCATTCTTGATCCGTTCGGGTATTCGGGTGTGTAGAACCCTCCTGGTTTTGCTCCAAGTTCGTCGCATCGTCTGATGATATGGATTTGTGCTTCCGGTGTCAGGTATCCATTTAAGAGTATCATACCTGGCTGGACGACCTGACATTGCTCCAATGGAAAGTCGGTGATGTTGATGGTGGTTTCTTCAGGGTTTGTGTGGGTGGGATTGGATAACATATATTGAAGGTTCCTTTAAGTTTAGAGTACTCTAATTAGGTGTCTTTCACACTATACTTTACTTATTTACTCACATGGTTGTCTACTTAAACTCACTCACACACATGCATGGAATGCGGTATGCAAACACTTATTACATACAACAGTTTATAGGCGGTACCTGGTCTAGAAGAGGGCCCTGGCGCCTCAGACCGGTCCACCACATTCAGGGTGGCCTTGTTGGAACCCGACCCCTTCCCCTTCTGGGACTCTGTGTACCTCTGATCGGGGGTGGCTGGTTCGCCGTCTTCTGGCCATCGGTGGTCGCAGTGGCCTTACCCTTCCATTGCCCCTTGGGCCTGTAGCTTCTGCTGTTTGGGTTCTGCCAGCATTCGTAATCGCGGTGATCCATCTTCTTACAGTATCGACACTGCACATCGCTACCCTTGCAGTCCTTGCCGGGGTGGTCTCCGTTGCACCACTTGCAGTAAATAGTGGCGCTCCGGTCCAGAGCCCGTGCTAGCTGCTATCAATCACACAATCAATACTCTCACAACTTATCGACATACACTTCAACTTATCACACAGGATTAGATAATTTACCCTTAGGTGGGTAAGAACGTAGGGGCTTGGCCGCATACGCATAGGTGAGCTGCAGAGGCTCCTCAGCAGTGGTGGTCTGGGTCTGGCCCTTGCCAACTGTTGCTGTCCTTTCTGGGACTGGGGGTATGACTTCTTCTTCTTCCCCCCCCCCCCCACTGCCCTTGCGTGCCTTGGCCCTCGTTCAAAGCCTTGCGCTTGAGCGCACTCTCCTCGTCCCTCAGACGGACGGTGATCTCCACAATTGCAGCGGCATGATAGCACTCCTATATTTAGGGTGTCAGTTATGCCCCGCCAAATAAATTCACAACACATTAACACATTGTACACACTTATTCACATTACACTGTAATCCCATTACCTGCAAAGTGGTATATCCAGTAGGCCCATGCCATAGCGTAGGCGATAGTTCAGTCCGTTGTAGAAACGGTTCACAAGGATCCGGTCTGAGTAACCAGATCCGGTAGCAGGTGGATAAGCCCAATGAAGGCTGAGTAGTACTCATCTACCGTCATCTTATCCCCTTGCCTCAAACTGTCCAGCTCCAGGCGCTTGGCCTCTTGCACATGTAATGGGTAGTACTTGGCTCGCAGCAGAGCCGTGTACTCCCTCCATAGAAAAGTCGGGTCAGCAACTCTGCCCTCTCGCACTAGCTTCCACCAGCTCTGTGCCGAGCCCTTCAAGTAATAGGCAGCAAGTCGAACTTGACCTGCTCAGGTACTGCTAGGGTTTCGAAGGCGGTCTCCATTTCGGAGATGTACGCCTCGAGCTTACAGGGATCGGTCTCCCCACTGAATGAGGGGGGCCTCAAATCAGCCAACGCCTTGACCCAGTTGGTCTCTCGTGGCGGTGGCGGTGGTGGTAGTTGAACTCCGGGCGTCTACCCCTGCTGAATCGCAGCCACGAGCTGGGGTACCATTTGGGCTACGGCGGCTGCTACTGCCTCAGCCATAACCTGAGCCGTAGTGTTCTCGCCTGGTCACCCACTACCAGTACCGCTTCCGCGGCCCTCTACCTCGCGGTCTACCTGCCATCTGAATTCACATGAATATTCATTAGCAAATTGCTTGCACACTTATCGGTCCAACGATTGTAACGCTTCCCGATAATAAGGTATCTCCACACTTAGTTAGTGGTTAACCTTCCATAACTGTTCACTTAGGTAACTGTAGTTAGGTTTCCTAACTCGGTATATCCCTAAGCTCGGTATTCTAGTCATCAGAGCGATACTTCGCTCTGATACCACTTTTTGTAAACACCTCCTACTACGCACATAACACTACTTGAAATCGCAGCGGAACTTAAACAACTAAACAGTAACTAAACGAATGGTGCTACAACGCCGTCAACCACCCACGTGGTTAACAAGGCTGAATAAATACACGTGTACCGGTCTGATGATCAGACTCCCGAGCATAGAACTAACAACCCATATATACATCAACAAAATACCGAGTGTTTACATATGTCCTTCACTGTATACTGTCACTGTAAACTGTCATAACCAAATATATAACATGCCACGGGAGCACAGGCGCATCCCAGGCCAACATCCAAAAGTACTCAAAGTAAACTACATCCTAGGATCTAGAGCCACTCCGCTTCTTCTATCCTCATCCTGCAGTAAAAGAATATGGATCCCCCGAGGGGGGTCAGCAACCCTTGGCTGGTATGGTTAACGCGCAGCCCATCGGCTACCGGGATGCGCGCAAACTATTTGTCATGATGACATGGCATTTATTTTAAAACACACAACTTATACATATATAATATAACATGGGTATTGTACACATCATCACACACATCACACACATACAATTCCTTTAGGGAGAGAACCAACACAGTTAGTCCCCATTGAGAGCCTAGAGAATGTTGCCATGCTCATGCTAAGCTCGTTACATAACTCGTTACCGTCCTGTTAGATTGAACGGTTAACTTAACACAAGGTGCCTCGGATATAGTGATCCAAGCACACCGAAATAACACATAGTATGCCCCTGTGGCCCGACGTGAGTCAGTAAAATAGCCTTGGTTAAGCTAAAGGGAAGGTTGGAAACCAAGTTGGAACACAACCATAACATACAGAGAGAATCGAACCGGTTATGACATCGACTCCCATACTCACACGCGTGGCCGGAACAGACCGGACTCCTCACTTCCCCCGTTAGCACTTGTTAGCAGTTCATCATTGAACTCAACAAACAATTCACAATAATAGGTCAAGTCTTGTTAGACACACACAGGGAAGAGAGAGTCATACTTAACAACATAATAATATTTAACAACTGTAAACTCTTTACATGGTTTAATCTTACAAAGTCATAAACACACAGCAAAACAAACAACACACAAGCCGGTGTAAACCGGTAGGCAACAGACTGCAAGAAAACCATACCTTGGTTCTTGCCTCGATTGATTTCCACCTTGAGAGAATCCTAAACACATTAGTAACGTCGGTTAATTATTTAATTAACTTCAAACTTACTAAGTATTTAACATGATTGTATGACATGTTTTAATGTCTAACTTACCCTAGGTTACCTTCATTATACACCCTAGGGTTAACTACATAAGTCACATTCTTTTCTGTTTTTTTTTTACAAGTTCTGGTCCGACCGACCTTACCGACCGACCTTGCACAAGGTCGGTCCATTCCAGAACATATTTTCGTCAAAATTTTACTACTCCGACCGACCTTGCAAGTTCGGTCGCATGGTCGGTCCATTCCAGAGAGTTTCTTACCTTTGAAAATTTAGCCCGACCGAACTTGCCAAGTCCGGTCCTATGTTCGGTCGATTCCAGTAACTCAATCCGTACACAAAATACAAGCCCGACCGACCTTGCAAGTCCGGTCCCCAAGGTCGGTCCATTCCAGAAGCCAATTCTCTCAGGGTAAACTGGGCTCGACCGAACTTGCAAGTTCGGTCTGCCCCAGACCTTTGTTTTCCTTTTTACATTCAACTCCAAACTTCACCCCATATAACCTAGTACCCCCCTCCTCATTTGGGCACTTCAAACACACCTTAAGACATCCTTAAACACTCATAAAACTCATTTTCTAATTCCTTAAGCCTTTACTTATATCTTCACAAAATCCTAACACTCACAATGTTTTCTCCTAGTCTCCAAGTGGTGTTTCATACCTATGATAACTACTATCTCAAAAACTTTCTCTCCATTTTTACATCATCTTTCGAGCGTCATTTCTTACCATCAACTCCTTATGTCATTTCTTGAAATCCTTTTTCAAGTTCATACTTTCTTCTTATTTTACCAAAGTTTACCTAAGCCCTTACCTAAATCCAAAAATGACTTTGGTACATACTAAAACTTCAAGATCATGCCTAAGTCCTTATTACACTCTAGAACACTTCCTAGTTCATCAAAATTCCTTTTAAAACATCTTGAACTCCTTATACACTTCCTAATTTCGACATAGGTTCTCCTAGCATTTTGCTACACCAAAGCACATTGTTCTCCCATTAAACACATAAGAATACTAACAATCCATCAAACACTTTATTATACACAAACTTCACTCATAAAGCACTACATCACAATATAGTGCATAATTTAAATTGCATGGCACTTAGGCCCTTAAAATGCATGGCTCTTAGGCCCTTAAAGTGCATAATTCTTAAACACTGAATTTCCACAATATATTTGCCTTTGACCTGCAAATACACTCAACACACATATGCCTTTTACTAGTCTCTTGAGAACACTTTACTAAGTCATTCACCATTTGCTCTTTAGGTAGTTTTAATAAGCATTATAAGCTCATTTCTCCTAAGGCATTAAACAACATTAGGTTAGTATATTTACCTCTTTTCCAAACAACTTCTTTCTTGTTCCTTTATAAAACCGGCAAGGTATTTGATTCCTTGTCAAGTTCTAAACAATATACAAACATTATAATGAGTATTCAAGCTATAAGCTTTATCTCATTGTAAACCCTAATTTACATTGTTTCAAAAACATTAATGTAGTTGTTTACCTTGATCTTTGAAGAGAGTTTGAATATATAACAAGAGGGGACTCCACCTAGTCCATGAAGAGTTGGAATGAAACTAGAACAAAGTCACACAAAGAGCTCCATCAATGGGTATTTTCGGTCACAACAAAACATGGAGGAAATGTAGTTTTTATTTGAGATTCCTTACCTAGAAGCAAAGGAGAGTAATAATATGTCAAAATACAAGCTCAAGCTCCTTCCATGGTGGAACTCCTTGGCACCGAAATGGGGCTCTTGAAGTTTTGAGAAGATAGGAATGAAGAGCTTTATGAGAGGAAGAGATTGGTGGTGTTTGTTTTTGATTTGGACAAGTGAGCTAGATTTTACAAGAGGTCAAAGATGGAGATGGTGGTGTGTACTATTGCAAACCGTGAGAGGATGAAGAAGAGAGGTTGAAGATGGTGTTTGGAACCGTGGAAATGAAGGAGAAATGAGAGAATGAAGATAGAACTTACTTTTAGGAGATATTTATGCTTTATAAAGTAAAAAGGTAACTTAATTAGTTTCTATATCTACTTATCATATTAACTTGAGAGTGGTGAGTCACCACACTTGGAAAACCGGCCCCCTATAATATAATGAGGGTATTTTTGTCTTTGTTTGTCAATTTAATTACTTATGACAACATACGTTACAAACTAGCTTATAAAAATCACTATTCACCAAAACAAGGCACTTAGAAGTGAAAATTTTGATTTCCCATTAATATAGCCACCCAAATGTGATACTATATAATACACATATATATTAAAGAGTAATGATGGACATTTAGCCATTCAAAACTCATTTACAAGACAATTTTTCAAAAATGTGCTTTAAGACTCCTTAAAGCACATTTGTGTTTAGACTTGTTTTCAAGCTTGGTTTTCTTTGGTAATTGGTTTAATATGTTCATTAATATAAATAAGGTCTTGGTAAGTTCATTAGGTCTTAACCAAGCTTATCCCAAGCTTAGAGCACATTTTGGCTCTTATTGACTTTAAAGCACATTTGTGTTTTCTTTTGTTTAAATTTGTTTACTAATGTTTCTAAGACTCTTTTTAGTCTTTACATACCATATTTAGGTATTTAAACAACATAACTAGGTTTGGGGTATTTCAACTAGGCTAGTTGAGCTTACCCCTTTATTACATTATGCAGATTGAGCACCTGGAGCCCTTCTTCTTTCTTTGGAGATCTGCTTTATGTTTTATGTTATGTTCAGACTTTGTATTTTGACTTTGCATGTTAGACGCTTTGACATTATGTAGCCTACGGGCCCTTACTTTGTATTTACTATCGCTTTGGTATTTTGGATGTTGTAACTCTCTTCTCGTTAATGCAAGTACTTCGATTTGGGTTTGAGATCGTATGTGTTAGAGCCTTGCGTTATTACGTAATAGATACGTGGCGGGTTACGTCCCTAACTCCTCGGCCGGTTTTGGGTTGTTACATTTAGTGGTATACTCAATCGTAAATTCTTCGAAATTGTGCAGAATTGGAGCCTTATTTTGAGTAAGATACCAATATTAGTTATATTCATTGTTTATACGTATACCTCATTATTGTGTTCATGCTTCAGTTTAAATCTTATGTTGTAGAATATACGAGCATCAATTACGACAAACATAACCACATTAACGGATGAGACTATAAACCTTAGGATGGAAAGAGATTTCCCCATTTGGTTTCATTCATATGTGAGTGACTGCATGCACTATTAACTATATAAATGCCAATACCAATTCGGTACTATGATATTATTTGTTATTCTACAGTCAAACGATGTTTCCATACTAAATGAATTTGTTCGTAGCTTGGCACAAGGGCCATTGAATGTGGTAATCTCCTACTCAGGCTTCTATGTGAATGGGTACAAATTCCACACAGAATATAAATCAGAAGACCGTACAACATATAACTATGGTGTTTGCATTTACGGGACAAACTATGGTGACTCAGAGTATGACTATTATGGGGTGCTGAAAGAGATCATTGAATTAGAGTAGTGTTATGAAGATCGTAATGTTTATTGTCAATGGTTTGACTAGGAAAAGAGAGGAGTACAAGTACATCCTTGATATAAGCTGGTTGACATTAATCATATAAGGAAGTTTGACAAGTACGAACCATTTGTGCTAGCTGATCAAGATGTTCAAGTGTATTATTGCTCATACCCGTCAAAGAAGAGGGATAGGAAAGATTGATGGGCTGTCTCTAAAGTGAAAGCGATAAGTACTTTGAACATGCCTGACTCATCAACAGTTGATGAAGAGGTTCAGCCATTGCAAGATGAAACCGTAGATCATGGGGTTTTATCACCTTTAGTCGATGATGAAAAAAACATTTGTTTTACTACAATGTCAATATATTATTGTTTTGTTTGTTTATTAATTAGTATATATATGGTTTATTAAATGTTTAATGTGATGTTTATCATGGGCCAAGCAATGCATCAAACAGAGGTAGCTTGATTTATCCATAATACAAATGAGAACACAACATGCTTGGCCCTGTTATTATTGTTCGAGACTGAGGTATATTGCTTTTGTATCAATGTGTGGAAGCAGAGTCACGGGGTGGAGACCATTGGAGATGCTAACTCGTATGCGTAGCTGATTTCTAATACACACAGTCAGATTAAAACTTTGCGTCATTACCCTTACTTGTAAATTCAAATATACGGGACCTTACACAATCAAATGGGACCTTGATTCTTAATATTTTTTCTTACCTAATTTACAATTTTGTAAAGATTTGGGTAGAAAAATGGTTCAAACTGGAATAGAATAACAAAACAGTTAGAAAAGGTAGAAATCTGGACGACCCTACATAACCAAACGGGCCTTTTTTTATTCAATATTTTTCTTAATAATTTACATTTTTACAAAATATTTAGGCTAAAATATGATAGAAAAAATGGAACAGAATATGAAAATAACAATAAAAATGCTTGAAATCAAGACGACCCTAGGGGCCTATTTTTTTCATTCCAAATTCTCAATATTTTTCTTACTTATTTTCTCTTTTTTTAAAATAGATTTAGGTTGAATATGGTAAAAAAATGGAATAGAATAAGCAAACAAAAATAAAAAGAAAAAACACCAAAAATCAGGATGGTGGTGTGTGTCTGACATGCGCGGGCGCGGGTGCGCGTTTAGTGTGCGCAGGTGTTGGCGGCTTGGCACACATGAGGATCACGGTGCACGCGGGCGATGCGAGGCACACGGGGGGAGCGAAGCGCACTGTAACGTGGGCCCGCGGGTTACGCAGTGACACGGGCAAGCGCACACGGAGCACGCGGTGATGCGGGAAGCGCGCACGATGCACAGGGTGACACAGGCAAGCGCGCACCAAAAACGGCGGTCGGGGTGAACCTACCAGTTTTCACACAGTTTTGAACTTGCTTTGACTGTTTGACTTTTTTAGAAAGACTGGACTTGTTTTAAAGATTTGATTTTTTCGACCGATTTCGACTAGTTTTAACTGGTTTTCACTAATGCCCACCAGTTTTTACTATGTCGATTGATGTTGATAAACTTTGATTGTTTGACTATATGTTCTTATTTTGTTCTATTTTCTTTTACCTTTTTTCAACTTAAATCTAGTTAAAATCATAGATAATTTTAAAATACTTCAAAATGATTTCCTCGTACATCCTCGTCCATATATTTTCATCTAGATTTTCTAAATATGACCCAACAACGTTATCTTCATTATTTATGGATTATATTGGGAAGTTATTAGTAATTTAATATAAGTGGATACATATTGTAAATTTTAATGAATTTTTATAGGACTAACGAAAAGATCACTTTTTTTCCAATTACATGAATTAAAAACTTAACTGTGCGTATTGACTCTCAAAGACTACACATTTTCACCCTCGTTGAACACTAGAAAAGGCATTTCAAGCGCCAATTAACTAGTTCAAAGAAGAAGAGGGAGAAGGAGCAGAAACACCAACCCGTTGGGAGGGAACCGTAAAAGTTCTAGAGTGGGGCTCATATGCTGCGGCACAAATATGCAGAGTACTGCATTTAACTAACCGCTGAGTTTTATCTTTTTTTTTTCAACTCCTTGTTTTCATTCCTGGAAATTCACTCGAGTTCGCCGGACAAAACAATTATAAAAAAAACATAAGCCTTATCCCCAGCCAAGTAGTCGAATGACATCAACAGTAATAGTAGTAGTGTCTTACTTTTAGCTCTAACAAAAACGAAAAAGAATTCAATTCCAACAGAGAAACCTCAAGCTAGCTATTCCAAAATTATGATAGTGTCAAGTCACGTAACCACAAAATAAAATGCAATACAAAAGCGCAAGTTTTTAGGTGGAGGTATCGCTTCGCTTGCGTTCCAAATCTTCTACTTAGATATTTGTCTCATCTTTTGGCGCTTCCTTTTCAATCTCCTCGTACACTTCTTCCTCCACTTAGCTCTCATGATGAATTACGGGAGATGAACGCCTCCGCCGTTCTCAGTCCGGAACACTACAAGAAAAAGATGTTTTAGCTACCGATGAATTACTACTACACATATATTGGTATTTAAATTGGAAATTGCTACTGATTTTTGATGTTATTAACAAAGTGGTTGCTTTTTGTGCTACCACAATGACAATGGTAGCTAAACTTTTAGACAGTAGCTAAATGTCTACCGTCTTACAAGATTGCTACCATCAATAGTAGCTATTTATTTTTCATTCCGATAGTTTTAGTAAAAATAATTTTGCTACCAATATTGGTAGCTAAATTAATGAATTGCTACTATTTGCTTGATGCTAGTTCAATCATGGTAGCTATTATGCTACTATTTGAGCAATGGTAGCAATTTTTTTTAATCAAAAGCTAACTAGCTACTATCTTAAAAGTTGCTACGACCATGTACATAAGTGAAATTATGAAATTGCTACTAACACTCGATTACGGTTAATATTATGCTACTATTTGGCTATGATAGCAACTATTTTTAACAAGTTGCTAAATTGCTACTATCTTAAGTTTCAAAATTGCTACCGACTAATAATACTGATGAAATTTCAGTTGATATTGTGCTAGAATATAAGAAATGATACCTAATATCCGTAAGCGTTAATAAATTATTATTGTCTTATAACTTAAACGTGTGATTACTACATAATTCAGAATACTAACCTATATTGCTGCTGCCATGGATATATTATCTTCTTATATAAATATTTTATTTTTTTAGCTTTTTTCAATATAGTACCTTTAGTATATTTTACTTATTACCTTTTAGCTATCGAAATTTTAAAAAGAACTTTAAGTAAACAAAAATTTTCTAATTCGTGAAAATTAATTAAAACTACATACCACTACAAGAATTTATTTATCATATAAGATATATGTAACATAATTTATTTTTGATACTTATAATATTTTTAATTTTCAAAGTATCACACGTATTGATAAATTATAAAATATAGTACATGTAATAATAATTTAAACTAATACATATGTTGGTTAAAATTTACAAAATTAATATAAATTAGTTGTCAACATAATTTAATTTAGTAAATGATATATATGTATATAAATTTAAAATTTTGTGCGATTTTTTTAAATTTTACTATATAATTCTTTTAACTTACAAAAATCACATAAATTAATAAAATAAAAAATACAATAGATAATAGATAATAACAATTTAAATTAATTGACGTGTTGGTTAAAATTTGCAAAATAAATACAAAAAATGTATATTAAATATATAAATTTTTAAAGTTTTTGTAATATATATATATATATATATGTTTAGTTTTTAATTTTATACAATTTTAACCCATAATATACTTTTATTTTTATTATTTTGACCGTACAAAATTTATGTTGTAATATTATGTAAATTAAAATATCAATGTGGCTTAAGCAGACCTACATCTATTTTATTAATTTTTACATATCCAATGTTCGATCATATCTCGGCAAAAAATTTCATTTATATTTAGACTATCAAACATTAAATATATTTACATGTAGTATGTATATATGTCGTGAATAACTATCATGGCCCAATGGTTAAGGTAGTATCTATCCAACTCACACGTCGCGGGATCGATTCCTGATGTGTGCACATTTTAACACACCACTAGTCTGAATTAATTATGCCATTGGTATGGGGTCTGTTTACCCATACATCGCGGGTTCGATCCATGCTTTGTGCACTTAAGCGCATTAGTCTGAACACATGGCTTTAGTAGAGAACCACACATGTGAACATAATAATACTACCATACTATATTGGTGGCAACATTTTTAAATGCAACCACTAAAATTGGTATCTAAAAGAATTTATGCTACTGAATTTATTGGTAGCAAACTAAGTAAAGCTATCACACATAATCGGTAGTAAAATTGCTACCATAAGATAAAGCAGTGACAAAATTGCTACCAGTAGAAAGAGCAGTGGCGGTGTGGCAGCAAAATTGCTACCAACCGGAAAACGGTAGCTAAAATCAATTTCGCCACCAAGGGTTTACCCACCGCGTAACTCCGGTAGCCAATTGAACAAAAGCGGTAGCCCGTTCTATTTGGCCACCAATTTCTCTATTATCACTACCAATTGTGTCGGTAGCAAACTGGCCTTTTTCTTGTAGTGAAACCCACTGATATGTTGCGGACAGGAGTCTTGTTTTCATTCCAGCGATGTGCCGACATGTTAACCTGTCATATGTAAATGGTTAACCTGTCGCAGGTAAATGGTTAATATGTCAATCCTAAATGGTTAACCTGACCCATGTAAATGGTTAACCTGTCGCATGTAAATGGTTAACCTGTCATTCGTAAATGGTTAACCTGTCAATCATAAATGGTTAACCAGTCACATATAAATGGTTAACTTGTCAATCCTAAATGGTTAACCTGACGCATTTAATGGTTAACCTGTCGCTTGTAAATGGTTAACCTGTCGCTCATAAATGGTTAACCTGTCAATCATAAATGGTTAACCTGTCACTTGTAAATGGTTAACCTGTCATTCATAAATGGTTAACCTGTCGTTTGTAAATGGTTAACCTATCATTCGTAAATGGTTACCCTACACCACAAACCCACCCCCAAAAACCACCCTAGGAAAGCAAAAAAACGTCGAACTCAGTGGCGACATTATAAAGAATAGAATGAACAAAAAAGATTACCCTACTCCACAAACCCTGAAAACCACCATCGGAAAGCTAAAAAATGTTGGACGCTTATTGTTGAGTTAGTTGCGACATTATGAAGAATAGAATGATTTAAAAAAGATTACCGTACACCACAAATCTACCCAAAAACCACCCTAAAAAACTGTCGAGTCAGTGTCGATATTATAAAGAATAGAATGAATAAAAAAAAAGATTAGCCTACACCACAAACCCACCCAAAAAACCACCGTAGAAAAGCTAAAAAATGGCGAAGGCTTATTGTAGAGTCAGTTGTGACATTATAAAGAGACTTAGTTAAAAAAGATTATCCTACACCACAAACCCACCCAAAAAACCACCATAGGAAATATTAAAACGTCAAAGGCTTATTGTCGAGTCAGTTGCGACATTATAATGTATAGACTTAGTTAAAAAAGATTACCCTACACCACAAACCCACCCAAAAATCCATCCTAGAAAATATTAAAACATCGAAGGCATTTTTAGGGTTTGTAATGACCCTAATCCCTAAACCACAAACCCTAAAAAACTGTCAAGTCAGTGTCGACATTATAAACAATATAATGAATAAAAAAAGATTACCCTACGCCATAAACCCACCAAAAAAACCACCCAAGAGAAGATAAAAAAATGTCGAAGGCTTATTGTCGAGTCAGTTGCGACATTATAAAGTATAGACTTAGTTAAAAAAGATTACCTTACACCACAAACCCACCCTAGGAAATATTAAAACGTCAAAGGCTTATTGTCGAGTCAGTTGTGACATTATAAAGTATAGACTTAGTTAAAAAAAGATTACCCTACTCCACAAACCCACCTCAAAATAGAAAATATTAAAACAACGAAGGCATTTTTAGGGTTTGTAATGAAGGGATTAGGGTCTAACAACCCTAATCCTTGAACCACAAACCCTAAAAAACTGTCAAGTTAGTGTCGACATTATAAAGAATAGAATGAATAAAAAAAAGATTGCCCTACACCACAAATTCACCAAAAAAACCACCCTAGAAAAGCTAAAAAAACATTGAAGGGTTATTGCCGAGTCAGTTACGACATTATAAAGTATAGACTTAGTTAAAAAAGATTACCCTACACCGCAAACCCACCCCAAAACAACCCTAGAAAATATTAAAACGTCGAAGACATTTTTAGGGTCTAAACCACAAACCTTAAAAAACTGTCGAGTGGGTGTGGACATTATAATGTATTGATTGTGAGTGATTGTAACCCGTGACTTTTGACAGCTAACCAACTTGTAGCTGCCATTGTGAATTTTATATATTAATTTTTTATTTTTATTTTTATTGTATTTTGTATTTTTTGTGATTTTTTTAACACTTAGTAGGGGTATTTTTGTCTTTTTTTCCATCTAGTCAATGACTATAGTGGCATTTTATGGACTTTTACGAAAATATAGTGATATTTTGTGACTTTCTTTTTTTATAGTGACATTTCATGAATTAGCAAAAAATATAGTGGCATTTCATGAAATTTTCCAAAACATTATTCTCGAGATGATGAATAAATATATAATAAATAGTAATATAAAAATATGAAAACAAAATGATAATTACTTTTTGTGTATAGTTACTAATATGATATTAGTTTATATAAAGAATATAAATTTTTATATGATGAACGCATAAAATATTTACCAAACTATTACAATGATTAATTAATATTTTAACATACCAATAGTTATTTAACTATACAATACTAATGCGTTTTAACATATTAACTACAAATATAGTTCTCAATATATGTTACTCAATATATATACGCCTTATTTAATTAAAGAAACGACATTCACTAAGCTATATATGAATGATGTTTATTCATTTTCTACGTTAGAATAATATGAAGGGAAATTTACATCTCCCACCCATGACATTTGGCGAAATTACACAGCCCACCCACGAGGTTTCAAAAATTACTTTGCCCACCCATGTGGTTTCCACAATTTTACATCCAGCAACTTTTCTAATATTTGATCAACTTAAAAGATGGTTAAATGATATCCAAATTTGATGAAACTTTACATGGACGATATTAAAGTGTTATATTTTGGTAAAACATGAAATCCAATGTTTTTTAAGCTCATATATGATATGTGGGACCCGATAAACGTGTCTCATGTTTCATTGGGTCCCACAGGTCATATATGACCTTAAAAAACTTTGGATTTGGCATTGAACAAAAATATAACACCTTAGCATCGTCCATGTAAAGTTTCATCAAATTTGGATATCATTTAACCATCTTTTAAGTTGATCAAATATTAGAAAAGTTTGGATGTAAAATTATGGAAACCACATGGGTGGGCAAAGTAATTTTTGAAACCTCGTGGGTGGGCTGTGTAATTTCGCCAAACGTCATGGGTGGGCGATGTAATTTTCCCTAATAGGAATGTCATAGATTAGATGTAATAGTGTTAATATTAAACAAAAAATAGATTATTGATCCTAAAGATTTCGTCAGCCACAATATTGATATGAAACAGACTAATTTTGTTTGCACAACCTGACGCGCCGAGCGTGTCTATTGCAGCACTCCTGCCGCTAGAAGGATGCAGCACCTGAGCCATTGCCAAAGTTCTACCTTGATTAAAAAAAAGGGAACTTTCATGAAATGCCACTATATTTTTTACTAATTCATGAAATGCCACTAAAAAAAAAGAAAGTCACGAAATGTCACTAAAAAAAGAAAGTCACGAAATGTCACTATATTTTTACAAAAGTTCATGAAATGCCATTATCTTATTGACCAAAAGCAAAAAAGATAAAAATACCCATACAAGTTAACAAAGTACTTTTAAAGTTCACAATATGCCCCTAAGCGTTAAAAAAATTACTAAAATTCACAAAAAATTTAAAATACTATAAAAATATAGATAAATATAACAAATGTTTAAAATATTTTAAAAATTATAAAAAAATTAAAATATCATAAAACATTCAAAAAAATTAGTACCATAAAAAAGAATGTAGAGTTTTAAACAAATAATTTATTATAAATTTTCTACAAATTTTGATCAATATAGTACCATAATTTATGCCAAATAATTACCATAATTTATGCCAAATAATTACCATAATTTTTACCATACATTTTTAAAAAATTCTACCAATTTAAATTATTTATTCAAAAAAATTATTTTTTATTATATTTGGAAAATTATGATTTTTTTAAATCTATATTCTATTTTGTAGATCACTTTATGACATAATATAATTAATTTTGAATAAATAATTTAAATTGATAAAAAGAAAAGATAATTTGAAAATGTATGGTATAGTTTATGGTAATTAATTGGTACTAGTTATGGTGCTTAATTTTTAGAAAGATTGGTATAAATTATGTTAAAAATTATGACTAGTACCAATTTTTTTACCAATTAACTACTACAATTTGTACCTTACATTTTTAAATTGTCTTTTTTTATTAATTTAAATTATTTATTCAAAATCAAATATTAATTAAAAAAACAAAATAGTTTATTTTGAATAAAAATTTTAAATTGGTAGAAAAAATAATTTGAAATGTATGATAATTAGTTGGTATAAATTATGGTAATAAATTAGTATAAATTATGGCACTATATTGGTCTAAATTTGTAGAAAAATTAGTATAATTTATGTGTTTAAAACTCTATATTCTTTTTTATGGTACGCAATAATTTTAAAATAAAATAAAATAAATATTTACTTTTTCAATGTTTTATGATATTTTTTTATTTTTTACAATTTTTAAATATTTTTATAGTTATATTATACTTATAGTATTTTGAATTTTCTATGAATTTTAGTGAATTTTTCAACACTTAGTGGCATATTGTGAACTTTAAAAGTACTTTGTTAACTAGTAGGGGTATTTTTGTCTTTTTGGCTTCTGATCAATGAATTAGTGGCATTTCATGGACTTTTATAAAAATATAGTGACATTTTCGTGACTTTTGTTTTAGTGACATTTCATGAATTAGCAAAAAATATAGTGGCATTTCATGAAATTTCTCTATTTATTTTTATAATTTCTAATTTTTTTTGGAAAATTACATCCCCCACCCATGACGTATGATGAAATTACACACCTCACCCACGAGGTTTCAAAAATTACTTTGCCCACCCATGTGGTTTCCACAATTTTACATCCAGCAACATTTCTAATATTTGATCAACTTAAAAGATGGTTAAATGTTGTCCAAAATTGATGAAACTTTACATGGACGATGCTAAGGTGTTATATTTTTATCCAATGCCAAATCCAAAGTTTTTTAAGGTCATATATGACCCGTGGGACCCAATGAAACATGAGACACGTTCAAAATATAGTGAATTTTAGTGAATTTTTCAACACTTAGTGGCATATTGTGAACTTTAAAAGTATTTTGTTAACTAGTTGGGGTATTTTTGTCTTTTTAGCTTTTGATCAATGACTTAATGGCATTTCATGGACTTTTATAAAAATATAGTGATATTTCGTGATTTTCTTTTTTTTTTAGTGGCATTTCATGAATTAGCCAAAAAATATAGTGGCTCATTTTATGAAATTTCCAAAAAAAATTATATTACTTGAGTCCTGTAAGAGGCGTAATATTGACAATTATTACAATAAGTGAGCGTTTATTTTATAACAGAGAAAGAAAAATGGATTTAATAAGAGACTATAGTGAAAAATAATTTTTCTTCATTTTTCTTATTGTGTAATGAAAAAAATCAACCAGTCAATAATCACCAATTATTGATCAATGATCACAAATCAATAACCACCGAGTGTTATATCAACATCCACCACCATTTGTCAATAGTTATCAGTCAATGACTTCCAGTCAAATGAGAAGTAAAATCTTATTGGAGGTGTAGAACATAATAAAGGAACTTGAGATAAACTTATGTGTAGAGACCCTAGCTCTTGCACCAGGGTATAAGGTAGCTCCTTTCATGTGTCAAAACTCTATTGGAGAAGAAAAGTAAGGAAAAAAAAGAAGAGGAATACGTGTGCAAGTTGGGGGCTGGATGTGGTAGGGGTGAGAAATATTTTTTTTCCAAAATGTTATAACTTACAAATTAAAAATGCAAAAATAAAAATAATTATATCATTGTTCATCATTTTTCATGCTCTTCAAAACAAGATGCATCATGGATATGGTAAACTTAAAATTTTATGTTTTTTAAATGAGTATATATTAGGTATTTTTAAAGCGAATCTTACTCATTAGTAAAATGAATCTTATCCCCAAACACCCTAAAAATCACCCTAGTAATGCTAAAAACGTCGAATGCATTTGTATGGCTTGTAGTGCAGGGACCCTAAACCCTAAACCACAAACCCTAAAAAACTATCGAGTCAGTAACGGTAATATAAAGTGTAGAACTAATGCCAAAAAGATTACCCTACCCCCCAAACACCCTAAAAACCACCATAAAAGTGAATCAAAGGGTTTAAAAAGTAGGGGTGTTCATAACCGGTTAACTGGCTTTCGGTTCCGGTTAACCGGATTGTCGGTTAGTCAAATTTGATAATCGTAACCGGTTCATTTAGAAGCGGTTAACCGGGACCGGTTAACCGTCGGTTTCGGTGCGGTTTTACCGGTTTAACGGTTAACCGAAATGATGTAGATTTATGTGTTTTTTTCTTATAATTAGTAAACAATGTGTGGTTTTTCCGGTTTTGGTGCGATATTAAACCGGTTAACCGCCGATTTTGATAATATTTTATTGGTTTTGGTATAATTCTAACCATTAACTTTATAATTGTATATTTATTTTTGGTAAATCTAATAATTAACCATATAGTTTTATACTTATACTCAAAAAATTAAAAAAATTAAAAAATTAATGCTTAAACGGTTTTTTTCAGTTAACCGGATTCGTCAAAATCAATAACCGTAACCGGAACCGGGAAACTAAACGGTTCGGTTAACCGAACCGGCAAATGACTTCGGTTAACCGGGTTTCCGGTTTCGGTCATTGGTTTCAGTCCGGTTTGACGGTTCCGGTTTTCCATGAACACCCCTATTAAAAAGTGAACTAAAGGTTGTTAAAAAGTGAATCAGAGGTCATTAGACCCTAAACCCTGCACTACAAAAAATAAAAATAAATAAATTTATCAAAACATATTCATGTTTGGTCTTATTTTGAAGAGCTCGAATTATGATGAACAATGGTATAAAATTTATGTTATTTGGACTTATATAATAAGATACAACATTTTAAAGTTTTACAAAATGATAAAGTAAAAAAAGACAAAATAAATTGTACCCATCTTCATATTAGAACCTGGCGTAAGCGCCGGGTTCGAAATCGCCTATAATAAAAGCTCATTTCATTTTCTAAATTCTTATTTCTTCAAAAAAAAAAAAGTGAAAGAGAGGACGACTTAGGAAGACAGTTTCTTGGGGTGCGTTCACTTCAGGGTAATAGCAAAAGAAAAGAGATTCATTCTGACTTTTTTTTAAAAAAAATTATAATTCTGTTTCGCCCATATAAGTTTCAAAAATCCTCATGTCCCTCTTTAGTTCCCCACAATCCTAAAAAAAAGTATTCCCTTTCCTCAATCTTTCCTCTATATCGTCATCTTCAACATAATATATATATAATCTAGATAAATGTTAATAAATAATACATAATTTTTAAACATATTAATATACAATATTTATATCTTTAATAAATATTAAAATATATTATTTATAATTTTTTTTAAAATATGAGTATGAATATAGTATTTATATCTTATATGAATATTTAAATAATTATAATTTAAAATGTACTAATACAAATAATTATTTGAATAAATTACGGATACTATATAATATATATTATAATTTTTTAAATTAAATATATTAACATACATTATTAATCATTTTAATAAATATTAATATATTTTATATAATTTATACAATATGTAAAATATAATATATAAAATATATTAATATTATACGAATGTTTATAATTTAAATACTGTAAAACTCAAAAATATTTAGATATATTTTTATAAATTAAAATATATTTTTCTATAATTTGAATGAATATTATATTTATAGTTTAAACAAATTATATATACTATATAAAATATTACCGAAGCAGTTAGCTGGTACTAGAAAAGGAGTAGGTGTACAGTGTAATATAGAGGAGTAAGGAGAAAGGAAAACAAAACTTGAATTAACGAGCTAAGAGCAGGTTTGAGTTGATGATTATCTTTTTTATTTTACTTTCGAGGTTCCTAACTTAAATTCCTAGTGGGTTAAGATCCCACCACGCCTTCCATAAGAAGTAGAGACGAGAACGTAAAGATCAGTGATCTTCAAGAATTTTACGAAATAATTTGTCTGAAAGCTAACCTGAGCTTAAAGCTTGTTCGGGGTTCATCCTTGCCTGTGACGCCCTCATGGCTTTAAGCGGGTTCTTCGAACCTCTAGACTTCAAAGATTTGGCTTTCTCTTAATTATTTCAACTCACTCACTGCGAGTCTCTACTCACTGTATGATCTCTCCTTTCGTAAATTGATCAAGGAATTATAAGAAAGGATACCCCAAAGGGTTTTTTATTTAAACACTCATTATATTACAAAAGCAAAATACAAATGATTTTAATATTACAAAGAACTAAGACTGCTTATTTTTTTTTCTACTAAAGACTCTTCAACTCTCCAGAGTGTTTCTTATGCAAGCTCTCTTCTTCTCCTCAAGTTTTTCTTGTGTCCTCCCCTTGCTGCCCTTTTATAGCCAATATCTTCCGTACTCCTTCCCATCTCTTCTTCTTTTTGGATTACTATTACAACCACTATGCATTATGCCCTAAACTATTAGGGCCACCCAATTATGACTATTACTATTACATCCACTATGCATTATGCCCTTTACTATTACAACCATCCAATTATGACTACTACTATTATAATAATGCTGCTACTACAATAATGCTACTATTTTATAAATAATTTAAATACAATAAAAGATATCAATATTAATAAATTATATATATGATTTAAATAAGTGTTAAAATTGATATAATAAAGAATTATCAATAAATAATATTTTTATAAGTATTAATATATATGTATTATTAGTTATATAAATATTAATTTATGTTACTTATAATTATATAAATATTAATATATATAATATATATATATATATATATATATATATATATAATCTACAATTTAAAAAATATTCTCAATGATTGATATTATATATCATCTATAATTGGGGAAATTTCTTTTACGAGGAACACAGTTCTTTTGGGAGTGGAATACTAATAGCCGGTTTATTTAGACAATTTCAAATGACCAAGGACTTTTTTTTTTTATAATTATAGGCACATGGCCTAGGGTGCCACAAGGACAAATCAAACAACACCGACTCAACTCTTACATTCCTCCACCAGACTGGGTAATCGGAGAGTCAACTCCTTCCTCCACCACCCGTCCTTCACGACACTCCATTCCTCCACCAGGAGGGGTAATCGGAGAGAAAACTCCATTCCTCCACTCCCCAGAATGAGTAATAAGAGAATAAACTCCTTCCTCCCACCAAAGTGGGTGACAAGAGGATTCAAACTCAGAACCATCCGTCCCCTACTCCAATCCTCCACCACTCAAATGTCAATCACTTGACAAATGACCAAGTACTTTCCACGATATTAAGTATCGTGACAATTTTGACTGAAAATAGGCTAACATTTGAACGCTAGCCTATGTAGATATTAAGAGCATGATTATCAAAAAACTCAAAATGAATTCTAAACATTCTCTCAAATTTCTCTTTCTTCCAACTCATTTTAAGAACCACATATGAAAACCCATATTTAAATTCTTAAGAGTTCTTGTGGAAGAACTTTTTTCATAAATTCTTAAGCTCTCCCCTCTTTTTTATTTACACTTCATATTTTTACTTTATTTTTTTAACTAAGAACCATAAGAATCACCTCTAATGGCGTGGGTGGCGGTATGCGTTTTTTTAAACCTCTTGCACATACACACTAGCGCAACTTGCATCCACATTGGTCCCTCCCAACATAGTAATACCAAGAACGGAATGTCTGAACCTCATCCATAGTCTATACCTAAACCTTAGAATATCAGAACCTGGAACGAACAAATTCTTAATTAACCTTGAATATTTTTAACCCAACCGGAAGACTAAAAATTAAACCGAGATCAAAATAATGATTAAAAAATAGCATTACCACGGCAAGCATGATGATTTGAAATTTTATAAATGAGACAGTAGGATCATATGTTTGGAAAACGTCGGGAAACAATCATATCACAGGACCTTCCCCGTATTTGAATTGTCTTAGGTACACGACTTACTGTCCTTCTACACTACTTCTACATTATCTTTCCAACATACTAGCCTGAGAAACTCAAATACAAGCCTGTAAACCAAAATAGCTAAGCTACAGTTCCATAACACACACAAAACAGCTACAATAAATGAAGTTGTTCAGAAGTTGACGCATTACAAACACATCAAAACCTTATTCAAATCGGTAAAAGCGAGAAATGTTCTATATTAAAGCCATCGGTAAGTCAATTAGTAGCAATGAGCAGACAGTATAGTTCAGATGACAAAACAAGAGAAACACGGAAAAAAACATACAAATGACAAACGTTTATGCATTACCCTGAAAAAAGTTTATGCTAGGTTTTCACTGAAGAGAAAAGGAAAACATATATTCCCATACCACGACCAGTGAAGACCACAGTTCCCTCACAAAAGCATAGACATCTAACCTGTATTCAAAACAACAGAAAGAGAAAGAATAAGGCCAGAGTATAATTATGAACAATACATAATTCAATATTCTAGAAGGTAGGGGAATTCTCGATCTTGAACTTATATAAATATAGGAGAAGGCACAATCTTATCAGATAAAAGAAACGAATAAGGCGAACAAAGATGTAGTGTCAGGTCAACACAGATGTTCCGAGGGGGTCAAGTAACAGCAACAGTTGGAGAGCGAGTAAGGAGTCAAAATGTAGACCATGATGCACAGGATGAATGGGGGAAGAAACATCCCCAGCTTCAACATAGTTTATCATTATTGTGGCAACAGCCAAAGCCAACGAAACAGATCAAAAGAGTAGCAAAAACATGGACCAACAAAGATCCTGCCAGGGATCAGAAGCAAAAAGCCATAGAGGAAAACATACACCCACCAGCGCTTACAAACCTTGACATACTTCAATCTATCCAATAAAAGCAAACAAAGAAAATAAGCCATGTAACACGAGAAGGCACACAACACAGTCGAAACAAGCAAAAAGAAGGAAGCTCATATTCCACCATAACCTTTTCTTCCAACCCACCATGGATCACAAACATAAGTCGGGGGCTTCCTCCTTCTACATCTTCTATAATTTGACACAACCTTCTGCACTTACCCTCTTAAAAAACCCAACACTCTGGTTGGAAAAAAGCTAGGCCTTGCCTAATAGAGAATATACCCAATCACCCTGACTCAGCAATCCCCCACACTGAGACCTCACTGCATATCATAATCCTTGCTTCAAACCAAAAACCAACACTTGATTAATTGACTACATTCACCAAGCAGACAGAGATGAGAAATACAAGCAGAAACAGAATGGCTGCTATGAGAAGAGTTGTTGTTAAGACGTACAATTTACAACAGCAACCAGGTGAGCTAATCAAATCTGAACCCTTCAACAGTCCAAGCATAAATTCAGGGTCTCTAGCTCTTAACTACTTCAAGCTCGTCCGGGAGTTTAATTATACGCCAAACCATTGACACTCCCAAACTTTGCTCCAGAGCTTTCAGAATCATATTGTACCTCAAGAATTAGAAGAGAGAAAAAAAGACTAACCAATACATTACTAAAACGGTGTAGAAGGAGGTCATATTCCTAGACATCCCCCTCATGATGGGCAAATTTCAATACGTCAGAAATAAACAAACAAGGCAATCAAATGCCATCCAAGTTTTCATATGACATTTGCAAGTACATGCACGCACCAAGCCAGAGCAGAAATGTTTTGCAAGGGCAATAATCAGTCATTAGAGGATAAGAAAGTTCAGAGTGGCAACACGGACCACTTGGTAACCAAAGAATGATTGCTGACAAAGACACTTAAATATACATATTTCTTAGTATAACTAGCTTCCCTAATGGATAAGCCCAAGTACCTTTCGGTCAGCGATCAGATCACAGTGTCAATGTCAACATGATCACTCAAGGACATTAGGCTGATTCAACAGAAAAAATTACACTGACCGCAATGATTCATCCTACGTAGAAGTAGCCATCGAATAAGAAATCAGAAATCCAAACAGCAATCCACTTAATCTTACAATAAAATGGCTGATTCTGCAAATGGTTAGGGAGATCAGAAATATCAAGACTCACAGAAAGTAAAACCTTCTCAAGTGTCCATCAATTTGTTTATGTCGTAATTAATCATATAAAGTCCCACCCACCATTATGTAGCGAACGTAAATGAAACGCAGAACAACTCGCAATACTATAGAATTTCGTATAACAGGATGAGAATGCCATTAACCGAAGAAGTATTGAAAGTAAATTTCACTTAACAGAACAACAAACAAATCTCTAACATATAGCTTACAAGTTGCAAAAAATGCATCAATCTTCACGGCTCTTCATCCTCTCAATCCTCTGATTCAGTTGTTCGATTTTGACCAAAAGAGTGGTAACCGAATAGAGAAGCCAGTAAAAAACGAGGGCGGCGGCGATCAGAAGAGCGTTCCTCTGGCTCTTCACAATCGACTTCTGGTGGCGGAGGAATTCAGAGGGAGAACACTCGTCAGCGCTGCAAGTCGGCCGAGTCTCATACTTCCAGTAAATGTCCATTAACAGGAAGAGGCAGAACGGCACAACCGAAAGGAAAGGTTTGAGGAGATTGCGGGTTACAGCAATCAGCCCCTTGCGGAGGCCATTGAAGCCTGGAACGGTCAACAGAAGAACCATGATCGCCTCCGCGCCCGCGGCGTACCCAAGTACAACCCATTCGAGCGCCATAGCAAAATCAAGCTTCGTCACAATTTGCAGAAAACCTAGATCTGGCGGGCGAGAAAAGCAAGAGCCTGAGAAATCTTACGAGGTAAGCAATGCGTTGTGAGCTTGTGATTCTATAACACGAGTCCACGACTTATTTTGGATTCAAGGCGGTCTAGTTTTGGTTTCGGTCATACGTGTCATGTTATCAGAGCGTATTACCTTTACAAAACATTCTCAAAGAAAATTCTATTTATAACTCAAACACATACTTTTCCGCTCATTTTTTTTGGAAATATCATGAAAAAATGAACAGTATAGAAAAGTCACTAAATTTTAGAAATACCACTATAGCTGATGACTAGTGGTAAAAAGATAAAAATATTTTAACTAGTTACAACACTATTTTAAAGTTCACAACATGTTAAAAAATACAAAATATTATAAAAATTATAAATAAATTTAGATAATATTAAAATAAATTGTAAAATATTAATAATAAAAAATATTAAGAATATCATAAAATATTAAAAAAAATGAAACATCTTTTAAAAAATAAGAAAATAATTATTAAATACGATAAAATATAATATACTTTAAAGACATAATAGTACGTAGTTAAATCTTTTTAATAATGATTCATGTTTAAGAAATGATTTTAACTGGTAAAAAGAAATATTCTAGAAAATAAAATATAAAATAAATTCGTAATTGTTGTAAAGTTATCAAGATTAAACATGATTTATTTACATCTTTTTTTCATTATTTTCTTTAACTCTTCATCACGCCCCTTCACTAAAAGCTAGTAATAAATTAACAAATAGATTGTACTTTTATCTTAACATATTGCATATGTAATAAACAAAAAAGTGATAATTAGTTTATTAAGGATTATAATGTCCTTCACTTTTTTGCTAGCTGAAAATTTTATTTTTGTAAAACAGTCATGATAATTTGTTTAAACAACGTGTTTAGTATTTTGCTACTTAATACAAAAGAATTTATTTTTTCTACATACTAGTATATTTTTTAATTGTTAGTATTTTATGATATTTAAAAAAATTAGCAATTTTTTACAAATTATTTTAGAACTACCATGTTTTTAAGTTCATATTCTGTTTATGGTAAGTAGTATACTTTCTTATTTTTTCTAAGAATTATTTAAAATTTTCAATACTTTATAATATTTTTAATAGTTTTTTATTATTAGTTTTAATATGTTTTCATAACTATTTATGTTCTTTATTATTTTTTACATTTTTATTATTTAAAAGCTAGTAGCATATTATGAACTTACTTAATAGTTTGGTAATATCAAAGGTATTTTTGTTGTTTTTTTCCAACTTGTCAATGACAATAATGACATTTCATGAATTTCGGGAAACATTTAGTGGCATTACACAATTTTCTATTTTTTTAGTGGCATTTTGTTGGAACCCTAGTTTTACTAACTATGTCATCCTCAATGTTGGTCCAGATCAGAGACAAAGTCATCCTGAAACCAGAAGTCCAACCGTGCGAAGGAGATAAAGATACTACAAACCAGACAGAATCGTGATATGTCAAAGAGTTCCTCTGAATATTCCAGAAGTAATGAGAGGTGCGCAAATAGTGAACGTGGAGAAATTTATGGTCATAACTTATTACCATGTTTATAAAAAAAATCAACACCGAAAACAAGGAGACATGAGTTCAATTGAGTCAAAGTGGGTCAGACGCGTAGCATTTGAGATATTCCCGCCTTACGCTTACTGGAAAGACGTGGGCATCAGTTTAAACACATGACACAATATTGGAGCGGTTATTTCAATACTGACCAAGTATTGAAATTGTTAGAAGTCATTTGCTTTATATACGCTTTTCATTTACGAATTCTCTAGAGAGAGAATCACATTGAAAGAGATTATTTATGATAGTTAGTTTTTGTACTTAGACAGATCCATCCAGCTTAGAGAGCTCGTTGCACTTGTTCCTGTTAGGAAATTATGTGCAGGTCAATATCACAAAATATGGGCAAGTGGACCCAATCGAAGTAGTAACAACGAGTGTCGTTCCACCAGGAAATTGACTATCTATCTCCCTAGCTTCGGTATTCGGTAACGGAACAATAAATAAGTAAAAACAAGGGGGTTTAGCCGGTGGCAAGCTTAATGGTTTTGTTCAAGAAATACTGCAACTTAACGATTGAAACTAAAATTGGTTGTTAAGGGTTTTGGATGGGAAACACCCTAGGATGGTTTTTCTCACCTAAATTCACCCCAGCTTCACTCATAAACCCATTTCACTCAAATTGTCTATTTGGACTATTGTAATGGCCTTCCAAGTCATGGAAGAGCCAACTCTTACCTAGATACTCTCAACTCTCAAATCAAGAGAAGTTCAAATCACTAGATAGTATTAATTGCAAGTCCACATAAATAGTCCCAAATTTCACCAACTAATCAAGCTAGCACAATCTAGGGTTTCTCTCCTCTAGGTCACAACCCCCAACTCAAAGTCTTGTGTTGTTGGGAATCACCATAAATGCCATAATTGATCAAGTTAAAGCATTAAATGCACAAGAGAGAGAAAACAATCATAATCAATGAAGTAAGGGTTTACAAGCTAGTTGGGGGATTCAAGTTCAAATCCCCATCCCAAAGTGCTAAATAGATCTACTCAACCATAGAGATACATAAGAGAGAGAGAGAGAGAGAGAGAGAGAGAGAGAGAGAAAGCCATTGTTGAAGGTGGTTGAGCTTGGAGAAGGTGAGCTTTCTTCCTCTTCTTCCTTCTCTTCTTCTTCTTCTTCCTTTCTCCCTCTGTAACACCCCTACCATTAATACAATGCTTACCGTCCATTCTCCTTACACATCAGATACACGCAGCGGATACTTACTTACATACAGTGGGTGATACAATGTTGTTAGTCACCCACGTGACTAACAAGGCTACTACTTCTACATACAACATCGGTCTGATGGACCGGAATCCCGAGTACTACATAACTACAACACATACTCCATTTACCAAATAAGTACTGCAATCCTCATTCCATACAATACTCCATGTACAATACGATTCAATTCACATACCGAGTCTACTAGGATCCTCATACAAGTATAATACCTCTTCCAAACTCATACATACTCACTAGGAGACTACTTACTACCCATTCCTCACAACTACTTACTTTCTAGATGCAAGGTTGTGCCGCCGGTCTCTTACCTTGAGCACATCCGCTTCGGGTACCTGCACACTAAAAACGTTCCCCCTAGGGGGTCAGCTTTCGCTGCGCATGATAACCGCATACCCCGCGTACTAGTGAGGGTACGCCGACCACTTGGTCGAATACATGCAGTTCATTTTCATACAAACATACATGCATACATGCTCTTATACACAATATTACAATACATTACGCAAGACATACACACATACATACACTTCATTACATACAAGAAGTACAACATAAACCATCCAATACATACTTACCTTTTTCCGAATTACACATACACATTACATACACAATATACAATACTGGTTAGCTTCATTGGTCCACCCGGGTTAATCGGGTGGAGATTACTCTTTTACTCGTTACTTCATACATACACATACATACTCATACATACTTACGGATCCATACTTACTTACTCTTACTCTTACTCATGTTAAGTCGTCGGGACCTCCGGCCTGGGGACTACTCCGTCCCACCTCCGGGATTTACTTGACTCACCAATCCGGGATGCTACCCATTTAAGGGGTTTGGGCCGCGGACCAGTTTAAGAGTCAGGAATCGGATCCAACCTCTTGTGTCTCCTCATCCTCACGCGTGGCCGAAGCTATATCGGACTTCTACTCATTCAATTTACTCACTTAAGTTAGGAGTTAGGTAGTTAGGAATTAGTAGAAGTCATTCATTCAACCACATACACAAATACATTATGCATATACACATCCATACAAAATACAATACAATATACAAGTACACTACGGGATACAATTACACTTCATCATCATTCAT
This sequence comes from Limonium bicolor, assembly GCA_023374045.1. Taxonomy (NCBI): domain Eukaryota; kingdom Viridiplantae; phylum Streptophyta; class Magnoliopsida; order Caryophyllales; family Plumbaginaceae; genus Limonium; species Limonium bicolor. Next base: position 119,407,701 of record CM041780.1, read on the forward strand.
ATATTTCATGAATTATACAAACTATTGTTCAAGACAAATATCTTGAACAATGTAAACAAGCACAAGTAAGTGCAATATAGTCTGATTCATGCTTTTATCTTATTTAGGTTGAAATACCCCAAACCTGGTATGTTGGTGTAAATGTTAAGCTATGGTATTTAAAGGCTAAAAAGTGCCTTAGAAACATGAATGAACCATTTAACAATAGTAAAGTGCAATAAAGCACTAAGAACACGGTTTGAGCAAAAACATGCTCTAAGGTTGGAGTGAACTTGGTTAGGACCCAAAGAGCCTACCAAGACTTGATAATGTTTAATTATGATTTTAAAAGGCTAAATAAGTCCTTAGGAAAACTTTGGTAGACAACGAAACCAACAAAACACAAATAATACCTTAAGGTCAATAAGAGCAAAAATGTGCTCTAAGCTTGGGATAAATGTGTATAAGGCCTAATGGTCATACTATACCTTAAATATGTTAATGAACATATTAAATCAATTACCAAAGAAAACCAAGCTTGAAAACAAGTTAAAACGCAAAATGTGCTTTAAGAAGTCTTAAAGCACGTTTTTGAAAAATTGTCTTGTAAATGAGTTTTGAATGGCTAATGTCCATCATTACTCTTTAATTAACATGTGTACTATATAGTATCACATTTGGGTGGCCATATTAGTGGGAAATCAAAATTTCACTTCTATGTGCCTTGTTATGATGAATAGTGATTTTTTTAAACTAGTTGTAACATATGATGTTATAAGTAATTAAATTGGTCAACAAAGACCAAACACCCTCCTAGGCATAATGGTGGCCGGTTTTTGTAGTGAGGAGTCACCAAGTATGTTAACTTGTTAAGTAAATAAATGTGACTCTAGTTACTATTTGCTTTAAGACTTAAATATCTTCAAAAGTAAGTTCTATCTTCATTCTCCTTTTTTCCTCCATTTCACACGGTTCCAACTCCTTCTTCCTCTCTTCTTCTTGTTCTCTCTCGGTAATATATCACTACAACCATGGAAGTCCATCTTTGACCACATGAAAACCTAGCTCACTTAACCAAATCAAAACAAACACCACCATCTCTTAGTTAAGCCAAGCTCTCAACCTTGTCTCTTCAAAACTTCAAAGCCTCCATTTCGGTGCCAAGAGAAACCACCATGGGGGAGCTTGAGCTCATCTTTTCACATATTCTTGTTCTCCTTTGCTTCAAGGTAGGAACTCAAAGAAAATCAAGTTCCTTCAGGTTTTGTCATGTCCGAAAAATCACTCTTAATGGAGTCATTATATTGCCTTGTTCTAGCTTCATTCCAAGCTTTCATGGACTAGGAGGAGTCCTCTCTTGATATATATTCAAGCTCTCTTTCCATTCCAAGGTAAAACAATCATGTTAATACCTTAAGATAATACATGTAACTAGGGTTTACAATGAGATAAAGCTTAAAGCTTATATACTCATTTTAATGTTGGTATATGTTTAGTTGTTGGCAAGGAACCAAATGCCCTACCGGTTCTACAAGGAAACAAGAAAGAAATTTGTGAGGAAAAGAGGTAAACAACCTATCTTATGTGGTTTAATGCCTTAGGAGGATAAGCTTATAATGCTTGTTAAAGTACCTAAGGAGCCAATGGTGAATGAGCTAGTAAAATGCTCTCAAGGAGTTTATTAAAGGAATATGTATTGTTGGGTGTATTTGCAGTCAAGGCATTATTATGTGGGAAATTCAGTGTTTAAGGTTTGCAATTTAAGGGCCTAAGAGCCATGCATTTAAGGGCCTAAGTGCCAAGCAATTTAAGTTATGCACTATATTGTGATGTAGTGCTTAATGTGTGAAGTTTGTGTATAAAATGTGTTTGATGGATTTTAGGTGTTCTTGGATGGATTAAGGTAAAAACCTAAGTGTTTGGATGTGGGTATATACTAGAGAAGCTATGGCCAAATTTGGGAAATGTGTAAGAAGTTTTAAGTGTTTTAAGTGGTTTTGGTGAACTAGGAAGGGTTAAAGGTGAATGAATGTTTACTTGAGAAGAAAACATGTATTAAGGTGATTTAGAGTGATGCAAGGATTTAGGTGTTGTCTTGGAAGTTCTAGGAATTCAATGTGTGTTTAGTGGATGTGTTTAAAGTCTTGGAGAAGTTGTTTAAGGTTTAGGTAATGTTGATATTCAAGGAATAAGAGATGTTTAATGTATGTGAAAAGATTTAGTTAGTAGAAAAGGAGTTGAAGGTGATGATAAGGTGTAGAGAAACACCTTAGTGTTTGGTCATTATAGGTGAAATGCCACCTAGAAATCATAAGGAGAAACATTGTAAGTGTTAGGAATTTTGTGGAGATGTAAGTAAAGGTTTAAGGAATTGGGAAAAATAGTTTTGTGAGTGTTTAAGAATATCTTAAGGGTGTGGTTGAAGTGCCAAATGATGTTAGAACACATTAAGAGGCCCTAGGAGAAGTTGGTGAAGAATTGACAAAGTTTGGGTAAGTTTAGGAGGCGACCGACCCAGGGGCCGACCCAGTTTGTGGGTCGGTCGAGCCTCTGTAAAATGTTAGGAATATGTTCGGTAATGGACCGACCCAGAAGGTTGGGTCGGACATGGGTCGGTCGGGCAAGTTTCAAAGGTGGAAAAATGTTCGCACATGGACCGACCCAGAATGGTGGGTCGGACGTGGGTCGGACGGGCATGATTATAAGGAAGTAAAAAGGGGTCTGTAATGGACCGACCCAGATGTGGGTCGGACGGTGGGTCGGTCGGACCAAAAACAAGGTTTAAGGTTATGAAATGATATGAGATGATGGGGATTGGTAGGTAATGATGCCATAAGGATGTTAAGGACATGTTAGGTGAGTTTTAATGACAATAAAGTGGGCTAAAAGTTGTATTAAAATGTGGGAGTAAAACAAGTTAAAAATGTTAAGTTATATAACTAAGTTAACGGGGGAAAATTAAGCATTGACATTAAATAATTAAGCAAACCCCGATGTTAATAAAAGGACATGTCATGTTAACAGTTGTTCGAGAATTTGCTCGAGGAACATATATGGACAGGATAAGTGGACTCCGGTGACAGGTATGGTTTTCTTGCAACCTGTGTCCTAACGGATTACACCGGCTTGTATGCCAATGTGTTTTTCTGTATGTTTGCCACGTTATGATATAAATCATGAAACGAGTTTACAGTCGTTATTGCTATTGTATGCTTACGTGCCGATACCGGTAACCTCTAATGCGCTTGAAGGGCTAGTTAACCACTATTAGGTAAACGTAAGAGAACGGTATCCGGTAATAACGTTTCCGACTTAAGGAACGTTCTAACCACGGCTATGCGTGAGTTGGTTATGTGATGATTGTGCGTGATGTTTGTATGTGAATGTATGACTCTCTCCTCCCTTGTGTGCTTAACTCGGTTATGATACCGTATGGTGTGTGGTTGTGGTAGGCTCCGTAATGGATCTCTAACTATTAATTTATAAGAGTCTATGGGCTAATGGGGGGTGAGGAGTCCGGATTGTTTCCGGCCACGCGTGTGATGGTGGGGGTCGTTATCATGTCCAGTTCGGCTCCCTTGGTGTAGTTTAGGTGGTATTCCAATTTGGTTTCAACCTTCCCTTAGCTTATCCAAAGCTAGTTTACCGACTCACGTCGGGCCATAGGGGCATACTGTGTTGTTTGGTGTGCTTGGGATCACTATATCCGACACACCTTGGGTTTAAGTCAACCGTTCAAATAACAGGATGGTGATGAGGTAATTAACGAGCTTGGTATGAGTTTGGCAACAATCTCTGTGCTCATGGTATGGACTAACTATGATGGAAGGTTCCTTGTGAGAACCGAATCTATGATGATATGTATTGTTGTTGTGATATGCAAAATACCTTGCTATGCTTTGGCTTATATATATATATTGGACGTTTTAAATGAATGCAATGTGGTCATGTGTCCGTCGAGACAAGAAAGGGTTGTTATGTTTGTTATGTGTAGGATGAATTATGTTGTAGGATATGGAATGTGTGGATCATGGAAATGAATCCCAGTTTGTGACAAGAGGCATTTAAGGATAACCCGATTAATGGGTACATGCCGTTCGTTAAGGAAGTAGCTCCGTTTAGAGGAGAGCACTCTAGGGTTTAAGGAATCATTGGATGGTTGGTTAAGTGTGGATGTTTTGGTTATAGGTGGAGCCCATTGAGGCGAAATATTATGTGAGACATATTAATGGTTTGTATGCATGAATTAAATATAATCAACTGCATGCTAAGACGACAAATAGTCGTGCGTGGCCCGGTAGCATGCGGGCTGCGGGATTACCATACCAGCAAAGGTGCTGAGCCCCTTGGGGCCACCCCTTTCTCTTCTTTTCCTATTTCAGGTACGAAGTGCTGGAAGCCGTTCGAGAGTAGGACGGGTAGTCATTGTACATGGGTAAACTTTTAAGTGTATGTATACAGTAGGTGTAGTAAGACCGAAGTTGTTGTCGGCAACAGTTTATAAATACTCGGTACAGGGGGAGTGTATGTATATAATAAATGTTGAAGATGGATTGAGCATTGTATTGTGTAGTTGCTCGGGAATCTAGTCCATCAGACCGATACAAATGTACATATGTTAGCCTTGTTAGCCACGTAGGTGGTTAACGGCGTTGTAACACCATTGGAATAAGTAATGTGATGAGTTGGGTTTCCGCTGCAGAATGTTGTTATGTGTTTGTTGTTGGATGGGGTGTTACAAAAAGTGGTATCAGAGCGAAGTATCGCTCTGATGACTGAATTACCGAGCTTAGGAAATACCGAGTTAGGATTTAAGTACTTTGGGTTAAGGGTTGAGTGATAGCGTGAGAGATACGCTAGTTAGGAACTACCAGTGACTACTGGAAACCTACAATATCCATCCCACCCTCCACAATCCCTGTTTTATAACCTGGGAAAGAATGCCAGAGAGATGGAAGTCCACTCCTACTCGGGAATACCCGATCTGGCTGTTATTAAATACCTTTAGGGTACGGAGAACCCGTCACACGGTAGATCCCGAAAACTGGGAATCCCGGAGACGGTCTCCATCTAAACAATGTTAACCGCATTCTATGGCGACAAATGAAGGATTTTGTGTAAAGAGGAATAGAATTTCCGGCAACCTGGGTCGACATGCAGAGCAGTCGAGTACAACCAGCTTGCAACGCACCAACCGTGCAACAGGCAAGAAGTGGATTAAAGAAACCCGAGACGAGTGTCTACGGGACCACAGTTGATAAATAAAACACCAACGGTATACCAACTGTCAAGGAACTACAATGTAGTGCCCAAACAAAAGACAAGTCTCAGTAACCACGACAAGTGCGTGGAACGGGCTATAAGGAGGGTACAATACTAAGACAGAGGGGTCTCCCAGAATGGGAAACACCCTAGTTAATGATTATTATGTGAATACAGTGAGGATTCACCTAGACAAGTTATTATCAAGACAGTAAGATCAGTGAGGGCCAACAAGGCCACTGATGACAGTACGGGTAAAGACAATACCACAACCGGTATGTGTTAAACTGATAGCCAGCTAGCATGGCGCACTTGCCATAGCAAGTGCTGCTATAACAGGACTATTCGGGAAATTTATAACTACTACAAATACTTGGAAAAGTACCATGGAGTTAAATGTGATCGTCATAACAGTGGAAGGGCCTGCTAGCCTAACCTCTGTAATTGGAAACACACCAGTCAGCAAGAAGCTAGACTTGACTAAGGTAAGAAGATGTTGTGAAACCATGGAAATTTTTCTTTCAAACCTAATCTTTCACAAACCCTTTTCTTTTCAAACCAGATTTTCTTTCAAACCAACACTTCTTTCCAACCTTCTTTAAACCAAACCAGTGAAACCAAGAGCAACTGACAAGGATGCAACAGTGGGTAAACCTTCCCTCGATTAAGTTCGGGAAGCAAGGAATGAATATTGTCACGGGACAATATAAGGGAGTTGACAACAGAATACTTCACTAAGGCGTGTGACGGACACTACAAGTGTACCAACTGTGTTGTGGGACGACCGCACTCCGATAGGAGCATGTGGGCCTAACAGACCTACTTATAGGTTAGTTGGGTAAGTAGTAATGTATCAGTATGATACCCCATATATGTATACCAGTAGAGTCCGAAACACGGGAAGTAGTCGACTCTGTCTACGGTCAGCAGTATAAATCAACAGAAGCTAGAAAATACAAGGAATGCTTGAAGTCAAAGAACTCAGTTAAGTGAACAAGATTTAAGGGATTAGTGAATTCCTTTCAGGGGAATGTTTGGGAGTTAAGAAGTGCGAAGTGCACAAACGATTAAGTAAAGACATCACATATGCCTTAAGGATCCTCAGGGATAAGCATGATAGCTAGAAAGCAAGGAAAGGCAGATGCCTAATGTGGACACAATAATGTGCAACGAACGGGATGAAACTCCCAGAATCAGTACCTACATTATTAGGAAATGTTGATCTTTACAGAAGAAGATAATAACAGAATGTACCAAAAAGTGTGAAACATATGTAAGGCATAACGTAACGACACCCAGGAGAAATCCTCGAAGGGTGTACGCGTCAAAAATTGTTGAACGAAATATATGACAGAAACACAAGGGTTGAAACTAACACCCAGTTTAGACATAAGTGGTCAGGAGACGGACTGACAAACCTAAGGGGCATCCCATGAAAGGAAACGGAATACAACGACCTTGTCATGGAGCCCACTACACCATCTAAACATGTAATAGGATACGATACAGAGGAGTACATGTGTGTGGACAGCCTACAATGAGCCCAGCTCAAGGCCAATAAGGCTTATAAGCCATAAGCAAGATATGTTATATAAATGTGATTAATTGTAGAAGTTTATGTGGTACAAGGAAATAGAGCGGAGAACGAACCACTGCATTAAGAGTGGGGATACCTCTCGATATTGTGAGACCGCAGGAGCGGTAGTTATGTGAATCAAGTTCAAGAGATGTGTGGAGGATGGACCACGTTGTTATTACCCCAGGGTGATTTAGATAAAATAACACGAAAAAAAAAGTGCTCGTACCTGTTGTGTACACAGGAAGAGTAATAAGTCTGATAGCAATCACCATAGGTGTGTGAAGCTAAATGTGTAACGAACAACGCTCAAGGGAAAGATAGTAATATATTCAAAAAAAAAAATCAGCCAAATAAGTGGCCAGATAAACCTAGCTTAATAGCAGAAGCTAATATAATAGCAGATACAGTATAAGTTGATGCTATATAATGAGTAAGGACACGGCGCGCAATAAGCGACCGTTGTATGAGGATGGTTAGATGATAAAATGGTGAGTAAGCAGAGTTGTGAGTTAAACCCAGTGGAGGTACAACATTAAGCGATAGCAAACGAACCGAGCAGTAAGCCGGTGGCAGGTGTTAAATGATAAGGATTTCAGTGAAAATTCCTATCGCAATCGCATAAGGGATTTACTGTCAAGAGTTTACGCCTCTGCACTCTGTATGACTGAGTGTTTTGGTATTGCACTTGCGCAGTAATGATCGAGTGGGATAGCTAGGAATTGGAAACATGGTAATGGTGGAGGAATAATGTTATAATGGCGGTTGCATAGGAAATGCAAGGCCGCACCAATGAAAGAATACATGTACAAAACCAAAGGTGGAGACATGATTAACAGTAAATAACTACTGTAACACTAAATACCAAAGGTCGGTATGAGATATACCCCAGGTGTGGGAAATAACTGAGAGAGCACTACACATTAGGTAGTAGCTCAACCTCAACCGACAGTAAGTCGGTAAAAGTAAGTCAATCATTGTGAATTACATAGTAGTTTACGCGGTAAGCTATAGGAGAAGTGGATGGAAAATCGTGAAACTCACCGAATTCGCTCAGGGTAAAAGATACCACGCGTCGGTTGAGAAACCATTGTTACCTCGATAATGGTAATACATTGGAGATGTACAATACAGTAACAGTAACGAATGGAGCAAACTAGCTCTATAATTATCAGGGTTGCGCAACAGAGGCCAGTGAGCCCATGCATCGGGTACCGGGTATACATTGTGAATACGAATGGATGGCGAGATATCAATACCTAAAAGCCTCACAGGCCAGGACCGAAACCGGTTATGAGTTACAACTCCAATGCGAATTCTTGGTTAGGGACTAAACCGCGAATATGGTTAAGATCCTCTAATCAGAATCCATTGTGTAATACACCGCGTGGAAGTTAAAACACTTCACGACGGCGGAACATTTTAAGCCAAGGTTTAGTGATTGATTACGTGGGCGTAATCCCTTTTAAGGGGGGTAGAGCGCTAAACCACTTAGTGAGTTTTACCGTACAAGTGTACGCGAACTAGTTGTGCATGGCACAAAATGATTGTTATGATGGTTGGCGCGTGTGTTATATAAACATACGCATTTATTTGTGGTCATTTATTTGTGGTTAATTGTGGTAATTACGCACAAAAGATGCGAATACCATTGTGTGAAGTGTGTCATTTTGTTAACAGTGGTGTGAGAGAGTACAAGTGGAAGGGAGTAAAGAAACTCCCGGGGATCTAAAACCCCGATGGTGCATAAATGTAAACCATGTATTGTATTTTGATAAAAAAATATGTATATATACAGTGTTGCGATCTATGAAGGGTACGAGACCGACATAGAACCTAGTGAGAACTAAATTCCCTAGGTAACTTGAATTAAGTTGGATTTGGGTGATGATTGATAGACGGAGTTCTATCCCTTGGAGATGTCATGATTATGACTAGAAGGATTCAAAGATAGAAAATGGGATATGCTTGAATTAATTGTTGGTTGAAAATGAGTGGGAGGTGAAACTTGATTATCATGAGATCAAGGGAAGCCGAACACAAATTGGGGTGGAAAGATAGTTCAACACTGATGCTGATCACATCAGGGTTGGATGACTCTTGAAGCTCCTGTAAGTGGTCACAAACAACCATGTTAAGAAAATACAAGGAGCATAAATCGGACTTGGAGTTGTGTGGTGTTTTCAAAAGGATTTTCAATTGGTATTTTCAAACAATCGATTAATATTTTGAATAAAAGATCTTCTTATACTTAACCTCACAAGGAAATTTTAAATTTAAGTGATTGTTTTAATTTCCCAAAGGCACGGGGACGGAAGGCGTCCATCGCGACCGGGTTCTGCGGGATCATAGTCTATATCAAGGATATTTTTGATTGTTGTACATGCTCCGACATGTTGTGTGGTATGTGTAATGAATGTTTTTGATTGGATTTCCTAAAGTGTATACTATCAAGGCCTATGAGTCTAAATGTGTGTGTTTACATAGACCTATGTGTCTAAAGATGTTATGTTATGGGGACCTATGTGTCCAAATGATGTGGATATGTTGCCCGGACCATTAAGTCCGAGGTTGGATGTAAAGGGTGGTTGGTAATGGAAGTTTTATGGACATAAGTAATTCCCGTATTCTAATCCAATGATGCGAGGAAATGTGAACTTCGAGGACGAAGTTCTTTTAAGGGGGGTAGATTGAAATACCCCAAACCTTGGTATGTTGTGTAAATGTTAAGCTATGGTATTTAAAGGCTAAAAAGTGCCTTAGAAACATAATGAACCATTTAAACCATAGTAAAGTGCAATAAAGCACTAAGACACGGTTGAGCAAAAACATGCTCTAAGCTTGAGTGAACTTGGTTAGGACCCAAAGAGCCTACCAAGACTTGATAATGTTAATTATGATTTAAAAGGCTAAATAAGTCCTTAGGAAACTTTGGTAGACAATGAAACCAAACAAAACACAAATAAATACCTTAAGGTCAATAAGAGCAAAAATGTGCTCTAAGCTTGGGATAAATGTGTATACCTAATGGTCATACCTATACCTATATATGTTAATGAACATATTAAATCAATTACCAAAGAAAACCAAGCTTGAAAACAAGTTAAAACACAAAATGTGCTTTAAGAGTCTTAAAGCACGTTTTTGAAAAATTGTCTTGTAAATGAGTTTTGAATGGCTAAATGTCCATCATTACTCTTTAATTAACATGTGTACTATATAGTATCACATTTGGGTGGCCATATTAGTGGGAAATCAAAAATTTCACTTCTATGTGCCTTGTTATGATGAATAGTGATTTTTATAACTAGTTTGTAACATATATGTTATAAGTAATTAAATTGGTCAACAAAGACCAAAACACCCTCCTAGGCATAATGGTGGCCGGTTTTTGTAGTGAGGAGTCACCAAGTATGTTAACTTGTTAAGTAAATAAATGTGACTCATAGTTACTATTTGCTTTAAGACTTAAATATCTTCAAAAGTAAGTTCTATCTTCATTCTCCTTTCCTTTCCTCCATTTCACACGGTTCCAACTCCTTCTTCCTCTCTTCTTCTTGTTCTCTCTCGGTAATATATCACTACAACCATGGAAGTCCATCTTTGACCACATGTAAAACCTAGCTCACTTAACCAAATCAAAAACAAACACCACCATTCTCTTAGTTAAGCCAAGCTCTACAACTTGTCTCTTCAAAACTTCAAAGCCTCCATTTCGGTGCCAAGAGAAACCACCATGGGAGGAGCTTGAGCTCATCTTTTCACATATTCTTGTTCTCCTTTGCTTCAAGGTAAGGAAACTCAAAGAAAAATGACATTTCCTTCATGTTTTGTCATGTCCGAAAATCACTCTTAATGGAGTCATTATATTGCCTTGTTCTAGCTTCATTCCAAGCTTTCATGGACTAGGAGGAGTCCTCTCTTGATATATATTCAAGCTCTCTTTCCATTCCAAGGTAAAACAATCATGTTAATACCTTAAGATAATACATGCAACTAGGGTTTACAATGAGATAAAGCTTAAAGCTTATATACTCATTTTAATGTTGGTATATTGTTTAGTTGTTGGCAAGGAACCAAATGCCCTACCGGTTCTACAAGGAAACAAGAAAGAAATTTGTGAGGAAAAGAGGTAAACAACCTATCTTAATGTGGTTTAATGCCTTAGGAGGAATAAGCTTATAATGCTTGTTAAAATACCTAAGGAGCCAATGGTGAATGAGCTAGTAAAATGCTCTCAAGGAGTTTATTAAAGGAATATGTATTGTTGGGTGTATTTGCAGGTCAAAGGCATTATTATGTGGGAAATTCAGTGTTTAAGGTTTATGCAATTTAAGGGCCTAAGAGCCATGCATTTAAGGGCCTAAGTGCCAAGCAATTTAAGTTATGCACTATATTGTGATGTAGTGCTTAATGTGTGAAGTTTGTGTATAAAATGTGTTTGATGGATTTTAGGTGTTCTTGGATGATTAAGGTAAAACCTAAGTGTTTGGATGTGGGTATATACTAGAGAAGCTATGGCCAAATTTGGGAAATGTGTAAGAAGTTTAAGTGTTTAAGTGAGTTTTGGTGAACTAGGAAGGTTAAAGGTGAATGAATGTTTACTTGAGAAGAAAACATGTATTAAGGTGATTTAGAGTGATGCAAGGATTTAGTTGTCTTGGAAGTTCTAGAATTCAATGTGTGTTTTAAGTGTATGTTAAGTCTTGGAGAGTTGTTTAAGGTTTAGGTAATGTTGATGTTCAAGGAATAAGTGATGTTTAGGTAATGTGAAAAGGAGATTTAGTTAGTAAGAAAAGAAGTTGAGAGGTGATGATAAGGTGTAGAGGAAACACCTTGGTATTGGTCATTATAGGTGAAATGCCACCTAGAAATCATAAGGAGAAAACATTGTAAGTGTTAGGAATTTTGTGGAGATATATAAAGGTTTAAGGAATTAGGAAAAATAGTTTTGTGAGTGTTTAAGAATATCTTAAGGGTGTGTTTGAAGTGCCAAATGATGTTAGAACACATTAAGAGGCCTTAGGAGAAGTTTGGTGAAGATTGACAAAGTTTGGGTAAGTTTAGGAGGCGACCGACCCAGGGGCCGACCCAGTTTGTGGGTCGGTCGAGCCTCTGTAAAATGTTAGGAATATGTTCGGTAATGGACCGACCCAGAAGGTTGGGTCGGACATGGGTCGGTCGGTCAAGTTTCAAAGGTGGAAAAATGTTCGCACATGGACCGACCCAGAATGGTGGGTCGGACGTGGGTCGGACGGGCATGTTATAAGGAAGTAAAAGGGGTCTGTAATGGACCGACCCAGATGTGGGTCGGTCGGTGGGTCGGTCGGACCAAAAACTTGGTTTAAGGTTATGAAATGATATGAGATGATGGGGATTGGTAGGTAATGATGCCATAAGGATGTTAAGGACATGTTAGGTGAGTTTTAATGACAATAAAGTGGGCTAAAGTTGTATTAAATGTGAGGTAAAACAGTTAAAAATGTTAAGTTATATAACTAAGTTAACGGGGAAAATTAAGCATTGACATTAAATAATCAAGCAACCCCGATGTTAATAAAAACATGTCATGTTAACAGTTGTTCGAGAATTTGCTCGAGGAACATATATGGACAGGATAAGTGGACTCCGGTGACAGGTATGGTTTTCTTGCAACCTGTGTCCTAACGGATTACACCGGCTTGTATGCCAATGTGTTTTTCTGTATGTTTGCCACGTTATGATATAAATCATGAAACGAGTTTACAGTCGTTATTGTATTGTATGTTTACGTGCCGATACCGGTAACCTCTAATGCGCTTGAAGGGCTAGTTAACCACTATTAGGTAAACGTAGGAGAACGGTATCCGGTAACAACGTTTCCGACTTAAGGAACGTTCTAACCACGGCTATGCGTGAGTTGGTTATGTGATGTTTGTGCGTGATGTTTGTATGTGAATGTATGACTCTCTCCTCCCTTGTGTGCTTAACTCGGTTATGATACCGTATGGTGTGTGGTTGTGGTAGGCTCCGTAATGGATCTCTAACTACTTATTTTAAGAGTCTATGGGCTAATGGGGGGTGAGGAGTCCGGATTGTTTCCGGCCACGCGTGTGATGGTGGGGGTCGTTATCATGTCCAGTTCGGCTCCCTTGGTGTATGTTTAGGTGGTATTCCAATTTGGTTTCAACCTTCCCTTAGCTTATCCAAAGCTAGTTTACTGACTCACGTCGGGCCATAGGGGCATACTGTGTTGTTTGGTGTGCTTGGGATCACTATATCCGACACACCTTGGGTTTAAGTCAACCGTTCAAATAACAGGATGGTGATGAGGTAATTAACGAGCTTGGTATGAGTTTGGCAACAATCTCTGTGCTCATGGTATGGACTAACTATGATGGAAGGTTCCTTGTGAGAACCGAATTTATGATGTATGTATTGTTGTTGTGATATGCAAAATACCTTGCTATGCTTTGGCTTATATATATATTGGACGTTTTAAATGAATGCATGTGGTCATGTGTCCGTCGAGACAAGAAAGGGTTGTCATGTTTGTTATGTGTAGGATGAGTTATGTTGTAGGATATGGAATGTGTGGATCATGGAAATGAATCCCAGTTTGTGACAAGAGGCATTTAAGGATAACCCGATTAATGGGTACATGCCGTTCGTTAAGGAAGTAGCTCCGTTTAGAGGAGAGCCACTCTAGGGTTTAAGGAATCATTGGATGGTTGGTTAAGTGTGGATGTTTTGGTTATAGGTGGAGCCCATTGAGGCGAAATATTATGTGAGACATATTAATGGTTTGTATGCATGAATTAAATATAATCAACTGCATGCTAAGACGACAATTAGTCGTGCGTGGCCCGGTAGCATGCGGGCTGCGGGATTACCATACCAGCAAAGGTGCTGAGCCCCTTGGGGCCACCCCTTTCTCTTCTTTTCCTATTTCAGGTACGAAGTGCTGGAAGCCGTTCGAGAGTAGGACGGGTAGTCATTGTACATGGGTAAACTTTTAAGTGTATGTATACAGTAGGTGTAGTAAGACCGAAGTTGTTGTCGGCAACAGTTTATAAATACTCGGTACAGGGGAGTGTATGTATATAATAAATGTTGAAGATGGATTGAGGATTGTATGTGTAGTTGCTCTCGGAATCTAGTCCATCAGACCGATACAAATGTACATATGTTAGCCTTGTTAGCCACGTAGGTGGTTAACGGCGTTGTAACACCATTGGAATAAGTATGTGATGAGTTGGGTTTCCGCTGCAGAATGTTGTTATGTGTTTGTTGTTGGATGGGGTGTTACAATTAGGTGGTCACATAAGCACACAAATCGGGGTAACCAGATTAGGATACAGGGCATGAAGAAATCATACCTTTCACCGTTGACTTTGGAATCACCGACTCCCTTCGGTGTTCAACTAGTCGAACCCTATGACATACATACAATTGGGTGGTTAATTATCCATAACTAACCTTACTTATTACTTTCCAAAAGTTTCTAGTTCATACTTACTAACTCTTTGTTACTTAAATACATTTACTTAAGTTACTTACTTACAATTATTTCCTAAGCTTGTTTATAGCCTTAATGACCTTTAAACATCATTAATTATGTCTTAATCATCTTATAATATCATTACCCTTCATTACCCATCCTTACCTAAGCATTAAAACACATTCTGGAGGATTTTTGTGTTGGTCCGGGTTGGTGTCCGGGTTTACAAACCCGGACCAACTCACTGGAACAACATACGGGTTAAAAATAGGCATGGTCCGGGTTTACACCCTGGTTTACAAACCCGGACCCTCTGTTTGGAAATGCTACGGTGAGTTTTTGACATTGTCCGGGTTTGTGTGCTACTTTGCAAACCCGGACAGTTTGTTTTAGAAACTTACGGGTGTATTTTTGGGGTGGTCCGGGTTAGCATCTTGGTTTGTAAACCCGGACCATCCCATTGTAAAACTTTCTGTCGGATTTTAAGGCTAGTCCGGGTTTGTGTTCTGGTTTGCAAACCCGGACTAGTTACAGTATTGTGATTTATATAAGTTTTTCAACTTGTTTAAATTCCAAACTTCTACCCATCTCTTCCCTAATATTTCTACATATAATCTAGTATGTTTTAACTTTGTTTAAGCATTTTAAGCTAGCCCAAACCAACACTATAAAAATCTGTTACATAAACTCATCATTTCACTGTAAGTTTCTCCTCTGTTACAATTTCTACTTCTTACAGAAATGCTACAGACCTTCCTTATCTTCTTCCCATTCACTAAATTGACTCTCAAACTATCCTAACTTAGTTTGACAACTCACATTTTACCATTTACAACTCCTCTCAACTACACTCTTCCTTCCTGTTACAAAACAGAGTGAAAAACCTTATTCTTTCCTTCACTGTAATTCTCTTCTGTTTCTTTCCTTTCTAACAGCACACAAGTGTATAAATTCCTAACTAAATTTTGACAGAGGTTCCCTACATTCCTAAGTGTTCTCACCACATAATTTTGCACACTCAACATTTTCACAACCTGTTCAACATATACAATATTCTCACATATATTTCTAATACCTCTTGCACACTCCACATTTACACTTAGCATATTATTTTCTTGTTTTCAAAAACTTCAACTACAACTATCATTCACATTAGTGTACCCATTCTTTTCCCACGGTTACAATAGTTTAGTTCATTGCTAAAACAATATTCCTACACATACACAAACATTAAAGTTATACAGAGGCTTCACATTACCTTGGTTTCTTTGTTTCTTTTTTTCTCTTCTTTCTCCTTTCTTGCTCCTCTTTCCTTCTTTGTTTTTCTTGATTTATTTACACCAAGCTACACCACGTAACAAGGTACAAACTTACACACCCAACTACTAAATTTTCTACGTAGGTTTTAAACCCTAACTTATGAGAACTTATTTAAACTCTTAGGGACTCTTACCTTGAGCTTCTAATGTTGTTTTTGGGTAAACAAATGATAGTGCTTCAGCTCTCAAGAAGGAACACCAACCGGCTGGGTGAGGAAACACAATGGTGTTCACGTGAGTTTGGTTTTTTTTTTTGCAAGGAAAATGGAAAAGAGTGAAGCTTTGGTATTTTTCTTACCTTAAAACTTGAAGAAGATGATAGGTCTTCTAGTGGTGCTCTTGAAGCTCTCAACCGATAATACCCTCAAAATTAAAGTTGGTGGTTTTAGATTTTTGAAAGGTGGAGAATGATCTCCTTGACGATACGAATTCAACGGTATGGTTTTTGTAGCATTTGGTGGAGGTTTGAGGTTTCAAAGATTGAGAAGAAGTGGCTCTATGTGAGGAGTTCTCAAATCGCCATGGCTGGACCAGAGAGGAAGAAGAGAGAGTGCTGGGCAAAATAAAAACGTGAGAGAGTAGTGTGTGAGGAGAGAGAGTGTTTACTTTTTGCTTTTTATTTTGTTTGTCTTTTGTACATAAGAAAGGAATAGAGAGGGGCATGGGTTATTAATCAACCGGCTGCACACACTCCTCACATGGGGTTTTAAAATATTAATTGTGATAGTGGACACACTTATTTATTTTATTTACACTTTTACCCCACAACTTCCCGTTTTGACAGTTTTTACTATTTTCTCGTTTTCTTGATTTTATTGGCTCTAGACCTTCACTAAAGTTTATTAGTGACTATTTGGTTGACCAAAATTATTACGAGTCTATTTGACCCGCTTAAAGTCGCGTTTTCCCGGTTCCCTTGAAAAACACGCTTTATGATTTGTTTGTGTTTTTAATCCATTTTAAGGATCCGTTTTCTTTGGAAATTGTTTCCTTGTATTATTTAGGCATCATTAAGCCTTAATAATTCATATAATACGCTAACCGAGGTCTCGTACCTCCTATGGTCATTTAACGCTTATTTAGCGTTTTTTCGCTTTTCAAGCGTTTCTTTATTTCTTTTGAATTTATTTTTCCTTACCAATATTAATTAGGTACCATTAGGCCCTTAAATACGTATTAGATTAATTTTAATCCCTATATTTAAGTTCGGGGTATTTCAATCTACCCCCCTTAAGAACTTTGTCCTCAAAGTTGTTCGCGGTTATGGGATTTCTATACTTACTCATTTATACTTGCCTAATACCGAAGCCATACATTCCTCTTCCTTACAATTCCCAAATTCATTACTCAATGTTTCTCCTTTCCATACCATACCAATGTACAATAATTACTCCAATCCATATTACTATCAACCGTCCGGTTCCTCATTACAAACTTTATACATACATACTGTGCAAAGCTATCCCCAAAGCAATGCAATACACATCACAATCCCGTAGGCACTCAGGTCATCTCGACACAGGACTCCTCTATGTCCTGTTGCCCTTGGAATAATATAACATGCTACACTACTATCTTCTCCGGTATAACTTCCAACAATTACTTACTCTCCAGTCTAAGAAAAATTCTTTTACAACTACTAATTAGAAATCTTTCTAAAGCATACAACTCCAAATTTGTATTCATTACTTATATCCTATGTTTGATTCTTGTGACCACTTGAGGGGAGCTTCAAGAATCATTCGACCCTGATGTGATCAGCATCAGTGTTGAACTATCTTTCCACCCCAATTTGTGTTCGGTTTCCCTTGATCTGATCAGGATCAAGTTCGACTTCCCACATCAGTTTCAAACAGCAAATAATTTAGTTGTTTTCATTTTCTATCTTTTTACTCTTTCTAGTCGTGATACGGATTCATACATCTCCAAATGATGGAATCAATCCATCGATCATCCTCACTCTACTTCCAAATGCTTTACTCCGTGGTTCAATACCTAAATGCTCATTTCACCAACCTTCACTACTTCCATCTATTACTATCCATCATCCTAACTAGGGGTTACCATACTTGTAAAACTTAGTTGTCCTCAATTTACTTCCAATAATTTACCTACGATTCCACTACTCATAAGCTTCATTCACTCTACTACTCATTCATTTCGTACTACTTCTTCAAAGGCTACAATACTTGTGGAGTTCCATCCACTACTCATTACTCTTCTTTACCAATACTCTTACACTGGTGTTACAAGATGGGTACATTCATCCTATGGTGTTTGCATATCTAATGCCTAGTTACCATAATTACAATATGAATGAATACTTATGTTTATTTAACATAATATCAATCATCAATTTGATTCTCATTTGTGCTATGCACATTACGGTTTATGTGTTTTATTCACAAAACTTACATTAAGCGGTTTTCGCTCTACCCCCTTAAAAGGGATTACGCCCACGTAATCTACCATATGTTATTATTATTAAACATTGGTTTAATCAGTTTGGGCAAACTGAAGCATTTAGCTTCACTACGGTATACTATAGAATATGCTCTGGTCAAAGGGTCTTAACCATACCAACGGTTTAGTCTTTGCACCAAGAGTTCCTATATGAGTTTATTTAACTCATCATTAATTCGGTTCTAGCCTATTAGGCTTCAAGGCATTAATAGCCAATTTGCTATACTTACTAGGTACATTAATCTCCTAGCTAGGGTCCACTAACTTCTGCTGCACGACCCTGATAATCTTAGTACTTTATTGCTCTTTGGTTATTCCAAATGTGCTACTCATCGCCTTTTTATCCCTCTATTGTGGGAATAAGGTTTACTAACAGTGTGGTATTCTTTTACCGTGTTTAAACTCAATGAGTTTAGATTATAACCAGCTCTCTGGTAATCTATCATACATACTATATTCGTACTCCCACGTTTATTCGCTAAGTTCCTCCGACTTATTGTCGGGCGAGGTTAAGTCACTACTCGGTTGTAGTGCTTCCTCTGGTGTCAATAGCTTCTGAATTTCACCAGTTTCTCTGGTTCAGTACAAGTGTTCTTTACTTGTATGACCTTGCATTTTCTATGCGTCGGTCCTAGTGACTTTCTTAAGTCTCTTTCTTAAGTCTCCTTTCACCTTTTATTCCAATGGAATTCACATCTTGTGATTGTTAGTGTGTTTCCCACTCTTCGTGCTTCTTTGGCCTCAGGCCGCACGGTCTGTTGCTAAGCTTGCTTAACTGGCTTATGCCATGTTTGTTGGTGAAAGGAAAGGTTTACTACGGTTTACATTCTCCATATCCCTAGCCATCCCATTAGGTCATTAGCTGCACAAGTGCAATACCAAAACACTCAGTCATACAGAGTGCAGAGGCGTAAACGCTTGACAGTAAATCACTTATGTGATCGCATAGGAATAAATATTTCTACCTGTTTCTCATACTTATATTCCGTGTCATTGCTTAACTACTTCCTCATAGCGGTCGCTTGTTGCGCACCGCATTCTTACTCATTATACAACATCGTTTTTACTGATTCCGTTACAGTGGTAGTTTCTCTCTACTCATTGCTACTGTTATTGGCACCGTTTCCTTATGGTATGAATACCCTGGGGGTTTCCTGTGTTCGTGTGTATGACGGTTGTCGTAGCATACCGCCACGTTATCATCTTCCCATTGTGGGTATATTCTGTTTCCCATTAGGTTTCATGTGTAGGTTAGCTTACCTCACATTGCTTCATCTTTTATGATATAATTTACCAGGTATCTTGGTTGACCAAGGATGAGATAATTCATCGGGTCACAAGCTCTCTTGAGTGTTGGTCATTCGGGGTGTTCAATGGGTATTCACATTGATTGTCTTTGACAATTATTGTCTTTCCAGTGCCGAGCATTGGTCATAGGCTCTAGCTGTGCAGTTTGATTTTTGTATGTACATCACCGGGACATCCCAAGAAACTTCAAGGGTTTTCGGGTCCCGTTCTCTAATTGAAGAGTATTCTATCACTGATAAATGAAAGTTCTTGTTGAGGGGTTTGTCACCACTCATAAGTCTCATGGCAAGGTTACTATGTTAGTACCTGCTTAGGTACAGTATATGGAGTATACTTACTCCTTTAAGTTGTGATGGTTTGGAATGTCTTTTCCTTGTTTCATCACCTCTTGGCAATATCTATATGCGTAGGCTTAATTGTTGTAGTAGATGGAAGCCTTCCTATGGGTTCACATCTTCACCACATTGGTGGTCTCCGGTTAACGAGGGGTACCTTCCTTTGGGTTCTCGTAGTGTCCAAGTGTGGACCAGGCCATTGTTGGCATTATAACTATTCCTATGCCTCTGTGTTATCATTTCTACAGAAGGCATGAAGGGTAATTAAAAGCTTCATCAACTGTATATAGACTGATGCTCTAGTTACAGTGACCTTGTTGTAGTCATTACTCCCAGCCACTCATCATGTTAAGTTTAATTTGGGTGTTTCAGTTGTCGATCTGTTGTCGCACGAAGCAATATCTTTGCAAGTCTTGTTAGTGTTTGGTGTGGGTTTTGCAACCGTTAAAGTTACATAACGTAGTCGGTTTATGGCTTCTGAGCCTTATTGCTGCAAGCTATGCCCTTTGCAAGCTGCTTATACATGTTTCCACTCCATGTATACCGTCATAGGTTGGAGATATTATTGGGCTCCATGGTAAGTCGTGGCATCACGCTTCCGTTCATAAGAGACTCTTAGGCAATCTGGTGTTGATCAGTGCCTTTTGTAGACTAGGGTATTTCCTGTCAAGTGAAATCCCTTCGGTGTCTTAACCGAGTGTTCGTTCTAGCTTTTGTGCTTTTATCATGTCGCTGTTGTTCGACTGTTGCAATTCAGACACCCTTTGAGGATTGCTCTTGAGTGCTGTTGAATCATGCCGTTTCATCCGGCTAACGTTTATGATATGTTATCACCATACCGCCTTGTGGTGTTGTATTTGAGTTATTCCCTTGGGGTTATGACGTCTCCCATCCTTGGGTAGACTGTCTACACTTGCTCCTAGTGTTTAAGACTAGGTTTAATATCCTCTTCAATGATGGATTTTTCTTCGTGGTAATCTTGTGATTGCTCTTGGGAATTCCGTCCCGTTTGTTGAGCATCGTTGTGATTACTTTAGGCATTTGCCTTGCTGAGTTCAGGCTGGGTATACTTTCCAGCTGTCATGTACTTGCTTGATGTCTTTGAGACATATCCAATGTCTATACTCATTACTCTGGGCCTTTTACGCTTTCTAATTCTCATTCCTCATCTTCAGATGGGTTCTCTAAATTCTGTTATGCTAATTACTTAGCTGAGTTCCTTCTCCTTGATTGTCTGAGGTGTCCAGTTGTTCTGGTTTGAACTTACTCGTGGTCTGTAGAACGGAGTTGACTACTTCCCGTGCGTCGCACACTACATGTATACATACGTGGGGTACCGTATTGATACGTTACCACTTACCCAACTATATGTCAGGCCAGCAAGCTCCTTCGGAGTGCGGTTGTCCCACATCCCATGATTGGGTACACTGGTAGTGCTTGTCACACGCCTAGGTGAAGTATTCTATTGTCAACTCCTCTTGTATCATTTTATGATACTCACCGTAATTATGTGGGTTCGGTTTTTAAAATCCAAGGTTTTAAAAGAAGGTTTGTGGTTTTGAAAGAAAACTCGGTTTGAAAATAACGGTTCGGTGTTAAAGATGTTCTTCATGGCATAGCCATGTCTGTGGTCTTGACCAAGTCCAGCTTCCCGCTGACTGGTATGTTCTTAATACAATGGTCAGGCCGTCAGGCCTTTTCAAGGTTCGATTCCTCTAGCTTTCAGGATTTGTGATCCTATAGTTGCTCCACTGCTGTCACGGTACATTACTATGTACCTATGGTGTATTAAAGTTCCTCTACATGTTCCTGTTCTTACTGCACTTGCCGTGGCAAGTGCGTGGTACTGTTGGTTTTTGGTTAAGCTTATACCGGTCTTGGTATGGCTTCCACTTGTATCTAATAGTCTTGTTGACTCTTCCCTTGATCATATTGATCTATGTTTGGGATACTCGATCCTTTTAAGTAGCTTCTCATTGATCTTGACATGGTTGTCTTGGTCGGGGTACTTCTCCAATCCTTGGAGATAACCATTTATTTAGTTTAGTGTCGTTCCTTATGGCTCGTTCCCACACATCTGTGGTGGTTACTGAGCCTTCCTTGTTTAGGCACTACTCTTGTAGTCCTATCGGATTATATCCCGTGGATATCCTTGTAGCTGTGTACGCTATGTCAGCCAGGTATTGTAGCCTTTTGGGCGTTGTAGTTTCAGAGTTAATCACTCCTAACTATGTCTTTAGTCAGCTAGCATACCGTTGGTGGTATTACTTAGCTATTATTGTTCCGTAGACTTGTGTCTCGGGTTTTGTTACAGCTCCTTTTCCCACTCTGCTGCACGCTTAGTGCTTCTTTTCCTGTTGATGATTGATTAGCTAGGTTCTCGTGACTGCTAAGCACGTCGCCCCATGCTGTTGTAAGTTGTAGCCTCCTTATGGTTGGAGTGCTCATTCAACCGCTATTGAGTGCGGGTATTGTTGTTGAACCGGGATCCATCTCCGGGACTTCCATTTCTTGGAATCTACTACTTATCAAGTTCTTGTTTACTGTGTGATTTCTTTACAACTGCCAGATCGGGGTTTCCCGAGTATGAGAGGACTTTCCTTCTCTCTGGCGTACTTTCCCAAGTTATACAAAGGGATTTGTGGAGGGCGGGTCTGGTATTGTAGGTATCCGGTACTCACCGGGAGTTCCTAACTAGCATATCTCTAACGCTAACACTCAGCCCTTAGCCCTAAGCTTCTAAGTCCTAACTCGGTATTTCCTAAACTCGGTATTTCCAGTCATCAGAGCGATACTTCGCTCTGATACCACTTTTTGTAACACCCCTACCATTAATACAATGTTTACCGTCCATTCTCCTTACACATCAGATACACGCAGCGGATACTTACTTACATACAGTGGGTGATACAATGCCGTTAGTCACCCACGTGACTAACAAGGCTACTACTTCTACATACAGCATCGGTCTGATGGACCGGAATCCCGAGTGCTACATAACTACAATACATACTCCATTTACCAAATAAGTACTGCAATCCTCATTCCATACAATACTCCATGTACAATACGATTCAGTTCACATACCGAGTCTACTAGGATCCTCATACAAGTATAATACCTCTTCCAAACTCATACATACTCACTAGGAGACTACTTACTACCCATTCCTCACAACTACTTACTTTCTAGATACAAGGTTGTGCCGCCGGTCTCTTACCTTGAGCACATCCGCTTCGGGTACCTGCACACTAAAAACGTTCCCCCTAGGGGGTCAGCTTTCGCTACGCATGATAACCGCATACCCCCGTACTAGTGAGGGTACGCCGACCACTTGGTCGAATACATGCAGTTCATTTTCATACAAACATACATGCATACATGCTCTTATACACAATATTACAATACATTACGCAAGACATACACACATACATACACTTCATTACATACAAGAAGTACAACATAAACCATCCAATACATACTTACCTTTTTCCGAATTACACATACACATTACATACACAATATACAATACTGGTTAGCTTCATTGGTCCACCCGGGTTAATCGGGTGGAGATTACTCTTTTACTCGTTACTTCATACATACACATACATACTCATACATACTTACGGATCCATACTTACTTACTCTTACTCTTACTCATGTTAAGTCGTCGGGACCTCCTCCGGCCCTGGGGACTACTCCGTCCCACCTCCGGGATTTACTTGACTCACCAATCCGGGATGCTACCCATTTAAGGGGTTTGGGCCGCGGACCAGTTTAAGAGTCAGGAATCGGATCCAACCTCTTGTGTCTCCTCATCCTCACGCGTGGCCGAAGCTATATCGGACTTCTACTCATTCTAATTTACTCACTTAAGTTAGGAGTTAGGTAGTTAGGAATTAGTAGAAGTCATTCATTCAACCACATACACAAATACATTATGCATATACACATCCATACAAAATACAATACAATATACAAGTACACTACGGGATACAATTACACTTCATCATCATTCATATATTTCATGAATTATACAAACTATTGTTCAAGACAAATATCTTGAACAATGTAAACAAGCACAAGTAAGTGCAATATAGTCTGATTCATGCTTTTATCTTATTTAGGTGGTCACATAAGCACACAAATCGGGGTAACCAGATTAGGATACAGGGCATGAAGAAATCATACCTTTCACCGTTGACTTTGGAATCACCGACTCCCTTCGGTGTTCAACTAGTCGAACCCTATGACATACATACAATTGGGTGGTTAATTATCCATAACTAACCTTACTTATTACTTTCCAAAAGTTTCCTAGTTCATACTTACTAACTCTTTGTTACTTAAATACATTTACTTAAGTTACTTACTTACAATTATTTCCTAAGCTTGTTTATAGCCTTAATGACCTTTAAACATCATTAATTATGTCTTAATCATCTTATATATCATTACCCTTCATTACCCATCCTTACCTAAGCATTAAAACACATTCTAGAGGATTTTTGTGTTGGTACGGGTTGGTGTCCGGGTTTACAAACCCGGACCAACTCACTGGAACAACATACGGGTTAAAAATAGGCATGGTCCGGGTTTACACCCTGGTTTACAAACCCGGACCCTCTGTTTGGAAATGCTACGGGTGAGTTTTTGACATTGTCCGGGTTTGTGTGCTACTTTGCAAACCCGGACAGTTTGTTTTAGAAACTTACGGGTGTATTTTTGGGGTGGTCCGGGTTAGCATCTTGGTTTGTAAACCCGGACCATCCCATTGTAAAACTTTCTGTCGGATTTTAAGGCTAGTCCGAGTTTGTGTTCTGGTTTGCAAACCCGGACTAGTTACAGTATTGTGATTTATATAAGTTTTTCAACTTGTTTAAATTCCAAACTTCTACCCATCTCTTCCCTAATATTTCTACATATAATCTAGTATGTTTTAACTTTGTTTAAGCATTTTAAGCTAGCCCAAACCAACACTATAAAAATCTGTTACATAAACTCATTTCACTGTAAGTTTCTCCTCTGTTACAATTTCTACTTCTTACAGAAATGCTACAGACCTTCCTTATCTTCTTCCCATTCACTAAATTGACTCTCAAACTATCCTAACTTAGTTTGACAACTCACATTTTACCATTTACAACTCCTCTCAACTACACTCTTCCTTCCTGTTACAAAACAGAGTGAAAAACCTTATTCTTTCCTTCACTGTAATTCTCTTCTGTTTCTTTCCTTTCTAACAGCACACAAGTGTATAAATTCCTAACTAAATTTTGACAGAGGTTCCCTACATTCCTAAGTGTTCTCACCACATAATTTTGCACACTCAACATTTTCACAACCTGTTCAACATATACAATATTCTCACATATATTTCTAATACCTCTTGCACACTCCACATTTACACTTAGCATATTATTTTCTTGTTTTCAAAAACTTCAACTACAACTATCATTCACATTAGTGTACCCATTCTTTTCCCACGGTTACAATAGTTTAGTTCATTGCTAAAACAATATTCCTACACATACACAAACATTAAAGTTATACAGAGGCTTCACATTACCTTGGTTTCTTTGTTTCTTTTCCTTTTCTCTTCTTTCTCCTTTCTTGCTCCTCTTTCCTTCTTTGTTTTTCTTGATTTATTTACACCAAGCTACACCACGTAACAAGGTACAAACTTACACACCCAACTACTAAATTTTCTACGTAGGTTTTAAACCCTAACTTATGAGAACTTATTTAAACTCTTAGGGACTCTTACCTTGAGCTTCTAATGTTGTTTTTGGGTAAACAAATGATAGTGCTTCAGCTCTCAAGAAGGAACACCAACCGGCTGGGTGAGGAAACACAATGGTGTTCACGTGAGTTTGGTTTTTTTTTTTTGCAAGGAAAATGGAAAAGAGTGAAGCTTTGGTATTTTTCTTACCTTAGAACTTGAAGAAGATGATAGGTCTTCTAGTGGTGCTCTTGAAGCTCTCAACCGATAATACCCTCAAAATTAAAGTTGGTGGTTTTAGATTTTTGAAAGGTGGAGAATGATCTCCTTGACGATACGAATTCAACGGTATGGTTTTTGTAGCATTTGGTGGAGGTTTGAGGTTTCAAAGATTGAGAAGAAGTGGCTCTGTGTGAGGAGTTCTCAAATCGCCATGGCTGGACCAGAGAGGAAGAAGAGAGAGTGCTGGGCAAAATAAAAACGTGAGAGAGTAGTGTGTGAGGAGAGAGAGTGTTTACTTTTTGCTTTTTATTTTGTTTGTCTTTTGTACATAAGAAAGGAATAAGAGAGGGGGCATGGGTTATTAATCAACCGGCTGCACACACTCCTCACATGGGGTTTTAAAATATTAATTGCGATAGTGGACACACTTATTTATTTTATTTACACTTTTACCCCACAACTTCCCGTTTTTGACAGTTTTTACTATTTTCTCGTTTTCTTGATTTTATTGGCTCTAGACCTTCACTAAAGTTTATTAGTGACTATTTGGTTGACCAAAATTATTACGAGTCTATTTGACCCGCTTAAAGTCGCGTTTTCCCGGTTCCCTTGAAAAACACGCTTTATGATTTGTTTGTGTTTTTAATCCATTTTAAGGATCCGTTTTCTTTGGAAATTGTTTCCTTGTATTATTTAGGCATCATTAAGCCTTAATAATTCATATAATACGCTAACCGAGGTCTCGTACCTCCTATGGTCATTTAACGCTTATTTAGCGTTTTTTCGCTTTTCAAGCGTTTCTTTATTTCTTTTGAATTTATTTTTCCTTACCAATATTAATTAGGTACCATTAGGCCCTTAAATATGTATTAGATTAATTTTAATCCCTATATTTAAGTTCGGGGTATTTCACCCTCAAAATAGCCACTCTCTCTCTTGTTTCAGGCTGGAGTCGTGTGTGTTGGATAATGGGGAAGGAAGCCCCAAAATGTAGCCTTTTAAAAGAAGTTTCTGGGCAAAAATTCCGTCCGACCGACCTTGCAAGGTCGGTCTCGGGGTCGGTCGGACTCTCTCAGAACGAGGCACGTGACAGGTTTTTAAGCTCGACCGACCTTGGACAAGGTTGGTCCCAAGGTCGGTCGATTCCAGTTTGTTTGGGACGGCTTGGGCAGAGTCGGACCAACCTTGACAAGGTCAGTCCCAAGGTCGGTCGGGCCCAGGATGTCCTTCTTTTGTGCCGGAATTCTCCCGATGCTTCCCGTTGGCTTGGCATCCTTCCTGAGGTGCTCGAACATTGATGCTGTGAGCCTCGATTTTTAAACCCTACCCTATGTTGATTAAGTTGATTAGGATCTGATCGGGTTTTAGGTCCACTTATAACCTAAGCTTAATAACTAAGTCATATAACCATAATCATTAAAACCTAAGCTAGCTCACTGGAACCTATTATGAGTCGCCACCTAATTTTAACCTAGATCAAATTAGGAAAGGAGAGTTCAGGTTCGGGGGCTTGATATTCGACTTAATTAGGGTTCAAATTACTTTCATTACCCTTCCTAGGTCGTTTTTCCTCTACTTGGTTTATTTACGGCTTACTACAAAGACGTTTTTAACCTAGGTGCGCGCTTCTGTTTTTTTTTTAGCATTTTTTGACAGAAAATTAAAGTGAAATTAAAAGCTACCTAAATTAGGGTTTCAGAGGCAGAATTAGGTCAAATTTTAATTACGTCCGTAGCCTCGGACCTAATGTCCGAGACCACAGACCCCAATTGAATTAAATGATTTTGAAAACAGAACTACAATAAAAACACAAACTTGAAAAGTCCGGGGCCACGGACTGGGTGTCCGTGGGCCCGGACATGTATTGACAGAAACCCTAAAATTTGAAAAATATAAAATCCCGCCACCGTTTGTGGGTGTCCGTGGTCCCGGACATTGAGTCCGAGGTCACGGACAACCCACGGACAGTGGGTTTTTGATGGTTCCCGACAGTGTTTTGAGCTCAAATTTATGGGTGTGTAGCCGGAAAAATTATAAACACGTTAGTAACTGAAAGAACACAATTTGAAATCGAATTCAATGCGAAACTTAGTGAACAAGTAATTGGACAGAAGCTTAAACAAACGGCAGTACAGAAGCCAAAGGGTGTTGGTTTAAGGCCAAAATTTAACAGAAGACCGATGAGGTCGTAGTGAATCAAAAGAAGGAGGTCCCAACCTGTTTTACCTTCTGTGTCAATGAGTTTCTTCTTGTCGGGATTCTTCGGAGGCTCCGATGATGCTGGTTCCGGATTGAGTTCGACCCCAGCCTCTGGTTTTTGATAGTTGATGGTGTTTTTCACGTTTTGGAGGTGGTTTGGTCGATGTTTGATGACTTTTGATGTATTAGGAATCGAAAAACGTGTTTAGATGGTGTTTTTTGGGAATTTTCGGTGTGATTTGGGTGGCCGGGTGTTGAAAAAACGTGAGAGAGGAGAGGGCTGTGCTTTCTGTCTTCCTAGGGTTATTGAGCATATGAGATTAGGCCTGGCAAAAAAGGAACGAAAACGAATATACGACCCGAAACACGACACGATATTAGCAGGTATAGGTATTTAATTTTATACACGAAATTAATTTCGTGTCGTGTATCGTATATACATGATTTATTAACGTGTCGTGTACCGTATCTAATTGTATACATATCGTGTATACACGAAATACCTGTAAATAATTCATGTAGACGTATAATTCGTGTATAGACGAATAAATTTCGTGTTACTTATTTATTTCATTAATTCGTGTAAATATAATGTTTTGGTATTTCTTTTTATATGTGTTAATTATTTATTTCATTAATTCATGTACACATGTGATTCGTGTACACATGTAATTCGTGTATACACGGATAAATTTCATATATTTCGTTTCGTTTACAGGTATTTTGAATTTCGTATTCGTATATAGAATTCCATACATGAAAATATTTTCGTGTCTTGTATCGTGTACCTTCATGTAAATTTCGTGTCGTGTATCGTTTCTATGATTTACACGATACGAAAATACGATTTGACAGGCCTATATGAGATTCCCCTTTTATCAAAAGACCTATCCCTTTATATAGACTTTCTTAAAGATAAAGAAAATCTAGTAAAAGTAAGATTTTTTGGCATTTTAATTAAATGACTTCCCAAAGGAATTTTGCTGTGAAATTTTAACCACATGTCAAGGATGGCAATTATGATTTTTTTGAAGTTAAATCGAATTTTTTAAATGTAAGAATATTTTAAAATTGAATTTCTCGTCAGATTCAGTCAGAAATTGCTAGAAAATTATTGGAAATTCGAAAAATCAAAATTCCAATGCCATTATGCTTAAAATGTCATCCTCTATCATGGACTAAAATATCAAAGCATTTCAAGCTGATTTGGGCATCCTTTAGAGGAGAGAGAAAGCTTATAGGAGGTCTCAAGAGCCTTAAAGATTACGAAAACGCCCCTGATAATGACGAAGCTGCTCCCCATGCCCTGGAACGCGCCGATCGAGCCGAAATCTCTCACTACTTGATTGAAATGCCCCTCACAACACCAAAACCTTGTAGACCCTAACCAAGGGGGTCAAAATTTTGGGTATAACAGATTACCCCCCGTCAACTGGACTTTGTAATGGATGTGAAAAGTCTGGTTGATGCTTGAGTGATGCCCTAAAATTTTGGATTCCACAGAATCCTCCATGTTGTGCGAAACCGCGTTGACTACCTAAGCAACAAAACGTTGTCGAGCTATTCTAAGGCGCTGACTACCTATAAGTGAAAATGTGTCAAGCTATTCTAAGGCGTTGACTACCTATAATAAATGAAATGACGTCAAACTATTCTAAGGCATTGACTACCTGTAATAAATGAAATGACGCCAAACTATTTTAAGGCGCTGACTACCTGTAATGAAATGATGCAATGTCAAGCGATTCTAAGGCGTTGACTACCTAGGATGTGAAAACTAGGTGGTATGCAAATGCAAGAATGCTGAAATGCTAATGACGCTAATGATGCTGATGCTGGTGATGTTGATGATGCTGATGATGTTGATGATGCTGATGATGTTGATGATGCTCGGATGCTTCTGGGGACCGAAACCCGTGCTAATGCTCCTGGCTGGACCCAATGTGGACTTATTGCCATCGCCCCCCAAGTCGGTGTGCAGGGATAACTCCTGGTAAAAACCCTAGGGACTTATTGCCTTTGCCCACCATTCGTTGATCCCAAAGTAAGCTGACATAACACAGGAGGATTTATTGCCATCACCTCGCCAACTTTTCTGTCGCCAGGTCTTGTGACGCGCCTGGATAATGCAACTAGGTCTTATGATGAGCCTATATGAATGAGATGAATGCAATGTGTTTGATGAGAGTGGGTAAGCTAAAGGGTCCTATTACGAGCCTAAAGGAATGCAACTAGGTCTTATGACGAGCCTAAGGATGGTTCTAGGTCTTATGACGAGCCTAAAGGATGGTTCTAGGTCTTATGACGAGCCTAAAGGGTGGTTCTAGGTCTTATGACGAGCCTAAAGGTGGATCTAGGTCTTATGACGAGCCTAAAGGATGGTTCTAGGTCTTATGACGAGCCTAAGGGAATTTGATGTGGAGGTAGGGCTTAGGACGGGCCTGTGGATGCTTGAATGTGAAGGAAGGGCTTAGGACGGGCTTGAGAGAATTTAATGTGGAGGTAGGGCTTAGGACGGGCCTGAGTAATATGAGGGGGGTTTGAACCTTTGGGTTTCAGTTTTTTGGGCCTCTGTCGGTGTCGTTGTTGCAATTGTTGGGACCAACAATTGCCCCTAGTATTTTTCTTTAAGGCAATCCGAGTTTTCAGGACTTTATGGCAATCGATCGTTCCGATCGATTGCCCCTAGTATTTTCTTTGATTAATTGCACAAAAACAAATCTCATCCTCACAAGGTCGGGGTTTATTTTGATGTAGTGCTTTCTATTCTACACTTAAAGTGTTTGATGTTTGCACTCGTACCCTCCTTTTGGTCAAGACATCTCAACCATTGAATTTGACATTTGTTAGGTTTACACGTTCAACCTGTTACTTTCACGTGATTGGATACACAACTATTAAGTCGGAAGTCTTTTGAGCTTATAATGTGGCTATGGGGTGTAATGAAAGATAATGGGGCGATGGAGGAATGTTTAGGATATGTGGAGCTATAAGGGTGACCAAAGCTGCAACTTGCACCTTCTCTTGGACTTGTCTTCTTTGTCTTGAAGTCGTTTGGCTACTTCGTGATGACTCCACTTATGATCTTGGAACTCTGGATTTTTGAATTGTTCCTTGCATCTTCTCTCTTTTTGCTGATTTGGATTTCTTCGAGGCTTTTCAGGTTTGCCCTTCTTTGAATCTCTTTTCCTTCGGGGTTTTTGTATTTCCCGGTTTTGAGCTCTGAGAGCTGTTTTTGATGTTAGCTCATTTGGATCCTGTGCCAACTTTGGGGCCATTTACGGATCGCTTCGTCATGCTGGTAGCAGTTTTGCTTCTTTGGACTTGTGAAGCTGCTGTTCGGAAGTTGGGCTCCTTGCTTCCTTTGGTCATCGGGTCGGTTGTTCATCATTGGCTGGCTTGTTTGTGGAGTTTGTAGTGTTGTAAAAGAGGATGTACACGAAAAGCTCAGCGGGGGTGCCTAGGGTTTGATGTCTGGGTTCACAGGCTTTTGGCTGTGTGGTGCTGTACCTAGGTGCTTCGTCATCCCTAATAGTTGTGTATCCATTCTTTGTTACTTTTCATAGGTTTAAGCGTAAATTTACAAATTATCTCCTTCGATCGGAGTCATGCCGTTTACCTCACCTTTGAATGTGATCTCTCTGGAATCATGTAAAAATGACACGCTCTTTCGCTCTTAGTTTTACCGCTCAAGGCACTCTCGCGAAGTGTACACTTAGAGACTTGTTTGCACACTTATACATTAACGCTCCTTAACTCAGATTGCCCCAGTATTGTTGTGGGGTTTATTTAACAAACCTTAGGATGCCCAAGTTATTTATGGAGGGTGATTGCATGTGTGATGGTAGATGGTGGTGGTGAGTGCTTGGGCGGGAAGGTGATTTTGTACAGGGGGTTTTGTGAAAAACAAAGGTTTTTTTTTGCGGACATGCTTTATGAGGGAGAGCTTTTTCCTTCTTCTTTTCTTTCTCTTTTTTTTTCAGCACATGAACGAATGTATAAACATTAAAACATGAACAAAGAAGAAATTTTATTGATAACCAAAAGAAACAACAGTGGTACTGAGTACCAACTAAATGGAAAAGACAACTGAACTAGCTAAAGAACTTAAAAGAAAAGAAAAAGGGAAAAAGACAAAAGCTACGCAGAACAACTAAAGGGAGAAGAAAAATAACAAAGATTCCTAGTGGTGTTCCGGCATAGGATTCCTGAAGATATTCCCGCGCTCTGAGAACTGAAGTCCCTGGTCAATCAGGTCTTGGATCTTATGCTGTAGGGCCCTGCAATGATCGGTGTCGTGACCTGGTAACTGATGGTAGTGACAGAACTGATTTGGACTCTTGCCCAAACGGGTGACTCCTGGTCGGGGCGGAAGAGGCTGTAAGATGTTCTGCTCCTGGAGCTTTTTCAGAGCATGACTCAAAGGCCGACCGATATCTGTGAATTCTCGTTGATTGAAATCCGGTCTTGAAGGTGGTACTGCTCGATAGCTCCTCCCTTGTTCCCTTGGCTGCTGGACTGCATTCACCTCGTACTGTCCCGTGTACCTTTGCGGTGCGCTCTGTGCGTAAGCCGTGGTTGAGTAGGAAGCCTTTGCTGGTTCAGATTTTGGGAACTTTGAATTACTTCCGGATCCTCGAGGATATCCAAGCTTTAGGTCTCCCTTGTGGATCTTCTCCTCCAAAACTCCTACCTGGCCCATGAGCATATCAAAGCTTGGAAAGTACACATACTTTAATTCATCATTGTACTGCTTTTGCATGTTCTCAACAATCATGCGAATTTGTTCCTGCTCATCCATCCTTGTAGGCATGCCTGCTGCCTTCCTCCTCCACCGCTTTATAAAGTCAGACATGGACTTACTTCCTGTTTGGCGCGTGCTGGCAAGGTCAGACCGGGTGATTTCCAAATTTTTAGCATACTCAAAGTGAGTCAGGAAAGCTTCACATATTTCCTCGTATGTCTTGGTGTTCATTCTTTGAGTTAGGTACCATCGTTGAGGGATCTCATCTAGGTATCGGGCAAAAACCTTGGCCTTCTGCATATCATTGAGCCTCAGGATAGACATCTCTTGATCAAACATCGCCAAATGGATTTGGGGATCGGTCGAGCCCTTGTAGAGAGCCAAGGTGGGGAGCTTCAGCTTCACAGGTAGCTCGACGTCTGGATAGGATCCCATGGAGAGATAGTCAAAACCAGCAGGTTTACCGGCCTTTTCCATGCGCTCAATGCGCCTCAGAGCCCTCTGAACTTCAGCGGCTAACTGGTTCCCGGGAGCACCACCTCCGTATCCAATTTGGGTGTCATGTCCCTCCAAGGAGATATTGTCCATGCCGTATAAAGGATTAACAAATCCTTGCAGCGGTCTTTCCTGTCTTTCCGCCTCCAAGATCCTATATTCTCATGGAGCTCAACTGTTGCTGTCGTATGTCGTGCCTCCAAGGCTTCAATGGCAGCTTGATGTTTCCGTACCAGGTTGACTATTTGATCCTGCTCCCCCGTCGGATCCCCAGTGGTCCTGCTTTGGGCTGCTGTTTCCAACGCGGCCAACTTATCCTCCAGCATTGTGTCCACATATTTATTTTCGAGTGCCTGGATTGCCTCTTAGTGCTTCAAATCAAAAATTTTCATGAGCTCTTCAACAAAAGTGTTCTGGTTTCCCCCCCTGCTTGCTGATCCTCCTGAGGGATATCGTCATGAGCCTGGACCGACATGTCAGATGAGTTGGAGTCTACTTCGGGTTGGAATGATGGGTGGGGAGTAGGCAGTCGGGTCAAACGTCCGGAACTTCTGTCCCAGTGCCTTTCTGAATCTTGCCTTCTTTCTGTTTTAGAACATAAAGTAAAAAAAAAAACATTAGGGCGCGGGCTTTCAATGACGTGGAGAGATTTTCCTCTGAGGACCCTTATGTTCTAAATACATGACTCTTTTGCTTTTTTTGGACTATTCGGGCTGAGCGGGCTGGAGATTTTTGGCATGTGAAATGGGCCCATAATCCTAAAGGTAATAATGGAAACCTTCGAGCCTATTCTGAGAGGATGATTTCATGGAGGTAAAGGCATTTGGGCCACTGAAACCTTCAAGCATTTCATTTGGGCTGGGAGAGATTGATGGATCGAAACGGACATTGGGCCTGAGGCCCAGGAGAAAAAGAGCATATACACAGAAGTCTTGCACAAGGAGATGATGCAAATGTCCTCACAAAATGACTCAGTCCAACGGGTACAGATCGATCCGGAGAGGTGCTTGGGGCGCGGGCCCAGGTCACCATAAAGGAATAGGGCTTGCACGCTATTCCCTTTGGGCTTCCCCACTTTTTCACATCACCTAAAGGTGTGCGTCTACGGTCGGGTCTTTGACTGACCAAACAATGGGCTAGGTAAGGGTACTGCCAGGAAAATGCTTGGGGCTAAAGCCTAGGTATTAAGGGGGTTTGGTTAGACGACACCCTCCTCTTTTCCCCCACTTATTCGCATCACCTAAAAGGTGTGAGTCCCTGACAGGGGACCCTTAAACGGGTCCCGGGGTGAAATTGGTTTATGTGGACCCTCGCTCTCATATGATGCAAAGGTGCAGAAATTTAAATTGCGCACAAAAGTAAACAAACAATATAATAAAAGCCATAAATAAACAATTTTCAAGTTAAGCCCTCTTTCTTAAAAGTAAACAAGTTGATATTAAGAAGTTGTCCCCAGCAGAGTCGCCAGTCAGTGAGCCTCGATTTTTAAACCCTACCCTATGTTGATTAAGTTGATTAGGATCTGATCGGGTTTTAGGTCCACTTATAACCTAAGCTTAATAACTAAGTCATATAACCATAATCATTAAAACCTAAGCTAGCTCACTGGAACCTATTATGAGTCGCCACCTAATTTTAACCTAGATCAAATTAGGAAAGGAGAGTTCGGGTTCGGGGCTTGATATTCGACTTAATTAGGGTTCAAATTACTTTCATTACCCTTCCTAGGTTGTTTTTCCTCTACTTGGTTTATTAACGGCTTACTACAAAGATGTTTTTAACCTAGGTGTGCGCTTCTGTTTTTTTTTAGCGTTTTTTGACAAAAAATTAAAGTGAAATTAAAAGCTACCTAAACTAGGGTTTCGGAGGCAGAATTAGGTCAAATTTTAATTACGTCCGTAGCCTCAGACCTAATGTCCGAGACCACGGACCCCAATTGAATTAAATGATTTTGAAAACAGAACTAAAATAAAAACGCAAACTTGAAAAGTCCGGGGCCACGGACTGGGTGTCCGTGGGCCCGGACATGTATTGACAGAAACCCTAAAATTTGAAAAATTGAAAAATATAAAATCCCGCCACCGTCCGTGGGTGTCCGTGGTCACGGACAACCCGTCCGTGGTCCCGGACATTGAGTCCGAAGCTTAAATAAACGGCAGTACAAAAGCCAAAGGGTGTTGGTTTAAGCCCAAAATTTAACAGAAGACCGATGAGGTCGTAGTGAATCAAAAGAAGGAGGTCCCAACCTGTTTTTACCTTCTGTGTAAATGAGTTTCTTCTTGTCGCGATTCTTCGGAGGCTCCGATGATGCTGGTTCCGGATTGAGTTCGACCCCAGCCTCTGGTTGTTGATAGTTGATGGTGTTCTTCACGTTTTGGAGGTGGTTTGGTCGATGTTTGATGACTTTTGATGTATTGGGAATCGAAAAACGTGTTTAGATGGTGTTTTTTGGGAATTTTTGGTGTGATTCGGGTGGCCGGGTGTTGAAAAAACGTGAGAGAGAGAGAGGGTTGTGCTTTCTGTCTTCCTAGGGTTCTTGAGCATATGAGATTCCCCTTTTATCAAAAGACCTATCTCTTTATATAGACTTTCTTAAAGATAAAGAAAATCCAAAGGAATTTTGCTGTGAAATTTTAACCACATGTCAAGGATGGAAATTATGATTTTTCTGAAGTGGAATCAAATTTTTTAAATGTTGGAATATTTAAAATTGAATTTCTTGTCAGATTCAGTCAGAAATTGCTAGAAAAATTATTGGAAATTCGAAAAATCAAAATTCCAATGCCATTATGCTTAAAATGTCATCCTCTATCATGGGCTAAAATATCAAAGCATTTCAAGCTGATTTGGGCATCCTTTGGAGGAGAGAGAAAGCTTATAGGAGGTCTGAGGAGCCTTAAAGATTACGAAAACGCCCCTGATAATGACGAAGCTGCTCCCCATGCCCTGGAACGCGCCGATCGAGCCGGAATCTCTCACTACTTGATTGAAATGCCCCTCACAACACCAAAACCTCGTAGACCCTAACCAGGGGGGTCAAAATTTTGGGTATAACAGATGCATTCTCAGATTAAGCTCTCAAAAATGTACTCATATGAGTATTTACCTATTTGAATATGTACAAAGTATAAGATCACTAGTAATCACAAAAAACTCCATAAAGTGGTGAAATAAGTCATGCACCGAATAAAATGACGGTGAATAAAGACCTTGAGAAAGCACTATTTCACCACTTATCAGCTCCCCACACTTATCTATTTTTTGTCCTCAAGCAAAATTAGCTAAGGACCCACAAAAGAAGGAACATTTAAAGCAAGTAAGTGTTTAGATGAATTCTTGAATTCAAGTGAGCAAAAATTGTGAAAAACCTTAAGAAGAGTGCAACCAACCTTCTCATGGTGACATGGTGTGCTTAGGGCAATGAAAATATAGAGTTTCTCGGGTATGATCTAGAGTGCTTCCGAGTTCTTACAGATTATGGAACTTGGAGAACTTTTACCATGGCCAACTTCTCTCAAGAATGGGCATTGAGGAAAAACAAAAGGAAAAATAGAGATTTACATTTGATTCACTTTTGCAACAAGAGATGAGGAGAGATAATTTGGCATTTTGTCTTGCTTCAATGAACACTCAACTCTCATTTTTTGGTTACCTATGGTGTCTCTCAAGTTCCTTTTTAACATTTTTCACAAGGAAGCACCCCTTAGCAATCCCTAGATGAGAAGGTAGAAAGAACCTCTAAGCAATAAAAGTTCACCAAGATAAGGATTTATGATTGCATCGCATATGAATGCTCCTCAAGAGAGAACTTTTGAAAAAAATTCGGTGGAAAATTTCAAGAATTCATGGAAAAACTTGCTTACTATAAATATAACTCCTACATGGAAGCTATGGATATATATGATAAAATTGAGCAGTGCACCAAAAAGAAAAGGTCGTTTCCCCCACACTTGAATGGGACAATGTCCTCATTGTTCAAAGAAAAGGTCATGGAAAAACTAACAGAAGACCTTTTCGAAGCACTAGGCATGGAGTAAGCAAAAAGTGTATTGCATTGTATAAATGTGAAAAGGTTAGAGAACTAGTACTCCCCTGATAAAGATGAGTTGGTGGCGGGATTCCCCCACACTTGCTAGTGTGCATGGTCATTGAAGCGCTAGCTCCGACAGGAAGAGTCGAAGATCCTAGGAAAAATTGGCAAGTTTCTCTTGGATTTCTCCTAACTCACTTTGGGGTGTTCTTGAGTTCAGTTGAAAAATATCTACAATGCAAAGCCAAAAAGAAACTAGGCGCAAAATGGATTCCGAAGAATTCGCAAGAAAGCCATAGTTAGATAACCAAAAGGAGACTCATAAATGAGTCACATAGCAGAGTATCCAAAAAGGTGCTTAAAACACCATAGTGCAGAATGTAAGTACGACAAAACGAAAGTAAATGCAGTTTAAAGGAGAAACAGACGAATATCCAAGCGGAATACATAAGTCTAATG
Source organism: Limonium bicolor (assembly GCA_023374045.1). NCBI lineage: Eukaryota > Viridiplantae > Streptophyta > Magnoliopsida > Caryophyllales > Plumbaginaceae > Limonium > Limonium bicolor. The sequence continues at coordinate 119,445,294 of CM041780.1, forward strand.
GAGAATCAAAAGATAGATAAACAAGCAGAAAAACAATGGCAAGGCATCCTGGGATTATAAGATGGCTACTGGGGAGGAGCACCACCACACGCCGCCTGCTCGTGAAGGAACTGCATGTGGGCGTCCATCTGGCGCTGGTGCTCCATCATGAGGCGTCAGTGCTCAGCCATCTGTCTCTCAAACGCCTCAAGCTTCTCCGGGTCACAGTGTCGGTCGGCAGTGGAGGGGGCAGGGCGAGGAATGGGCCGGGTGCAGCACTGGAAGTGGAGGCACCGGAAGAGGAGGATGCACCCTTGCTCTACCTATGCTCAGCGCTCGCCTTGTGCCACCCGTCGTCATCGTGAAAAAAAGCCCATCTTCCGTAGAGTAGTGTCGGAGATAGGGTCCATCGGTAGGCTGGCTACCTCATCCTCTCTAGGCCGCACTCGAAAGCGTGCTAACTACCTCTGCAAAAAGTGAGGAAAACCCAAGTGATAGGTATCCTTCTTCGCAATGATGTGGCAGAGGTGGTCGAAGATAAGATCGGAGAGGGAGAGCAGCTTTTCCGGGTCCGGGGCGACCAAATGATCCATGAGGTATCATTCCTTGGAGTTAAGATCTTTGCTATCGCGAGGCATTATGTTATGGTGTACTATCGTGAGCATGATCCTCTTCAGCGGATCGCTCACCATGTTCAGGGTCATAGTGACCCTAACGTCCGGCCTGGCTTGGTTTTTTCGAAGTGTCTGGACCGGGAGGTTGGCGAGGTAGTGTGGTGGCTAGCGATCAGATCTCCAGGGTGGATGACTGAGAAGTGGTCGAGGTCATCACGAGGGAGCTGAAAGAATTTGTGGACATCCCACCTCCGGATGACGATGGCCCGGCCACTGACAACGGAGGTGACCTCCTTCGGCTGCCTGCTTACTGCCGCATTGGCATAGAACTCTTTGATTAAGAGGGGGTGGTATTGACCACCCATGGTGAGCACGCAGCTCCAGCCCAGATATTCGAAGTACGGTCGGAGCTCTAGGTCCTCTATAAGAGATGGATCCACGGTCCGCTCCCGAACAATATCCCGGCGTCTGGGGATGTGAACCATCGTCGTGCCTCTTCATTGATGAAGATGCCATCAAGGAGGCCATTGGGGTGGCCTAGCTCTCGGTTGGGAGCGGCCTGGTTCCTCCGGGCGCGGCGTTGTCGGTTGGCCATTGTTCTGCAAAACAAAGAAAAAGAAAAGGAAACGTAAAACAGAAAAAGGAAAAATAGCAACCAATGAAATATTAGAGAATAATTAGGATCACAATAAGGAAGTGGCAAAACATTAAGCATGAAGCACATTAAAGATCAAAAGGAACGACTTTTGTTTGGAAAAATTTTGGCAGAGTCCCCCCTGTTTTTCTATCCTTCCCCGGTTCTAAGAACCTCCACATTGCCACTCAAAATAAAGCCATTTTAGCTCACCAAGCACACTAACAATTAATGTAACCAAAAATGTTACTAAACTCGCCAAGCACCCGAACAATTCACTAAGTTTCACCATTTATGCCCCCAACAAATGTAACCTCATAAATGTGTTGCCTTGGGCATTTTAGGTTCAAGCATGGTCACGAGTTACCCAACAATCCAACAAAGCCATCACACAATTTCAACTAATGCGAATGATGTTAAACAAGGGTTAATTCAATTTAAGGCATTTATCATAAAAATTGTGCTAGAAACCACCAAATTCCCACTCTTGCAGCCACATTTCCACACAAACCCTAGAATCAAAGTCTATGAACACTCCAAGTAACCAAGTTTACAAAATTCACAAAATTCAGAATAAAGCTCTGTTTGGTTCGCACATGATTAGCCCTAAAGTGTAACTTTGTCAAAATTGAAGCAACAATCAAAATTAGGGCTAAAGGAACATACCTTAGTGCTAGTAGAAGTTAATGGAGCAAAATTTGACAAGGTTGGGAGGCTAAATCGGAGAAAACCGAAATTGGGGGAAAACTTGAGATTAGAGATTTAGGGGGAAATGGGGGTGGATACGGCTGGGTTCTGGAGGTGGCCGGCAGCGGGGTGCGCGGGCGACGGTGGTCTGATGCGGGGCAGCGCCGGTGGTGTGGGTGGCCGGAAGTCTGGTGCGGGGGTGGCTGGGTTCGCGCGAGAGAGAGAACGGGAGGGAGGGCGACTGGTTCTGGTAGTTTGGGGGAGATGGAGTCGGGGGGAAACGAAGAAGGGGATTGATTTTTGGGTTGAATGCACCGTTTTGATCATTTTTTAAAAAAAAAAAAATTGACCCGACCGACCTTGCAAGTCCGGTCGCAAGGTCGGTCGCACGGTCGATCAAAGTCAGAATGTTTTGGTTTTGCAAAAATTGGACCGACCGACCTTACAAGTTCAGTCCCAAGGTCGGTCCAAGTCAGTAGCTTGACGATTTGAAAATTTTGGACTCGACCGACCTTGCAAGTTTGGTCCTATGGTTGGTCGAGACCAGAATCTCCCTAAAATGTTTGTTTTCTTGCCCACAACACTTATCATCATCCACAAACAGATTCAACACACAAAAATAACCAGAACATACAATAAATAAAGCATAAAATAAGCAACTAACTAATCATAACTTAAATGAGAAAATAATGCAAGGTAACGGTGCAAATAGTCCGGGTTGCCTCCCGGAAAGCTGCCTGTCTTTTTAAGGTCTTTGGCTAGACCATAGTGAGGGTTAGATCAAACCTGGGGCTCTTGTAAGTAGAGAGGACGTGCCTCCACCTTCTCGATGTCGCCTCCTAGGTAATGCTTCAACCTAGACCCGTTGACCAAGAATGTCTCACCTTTCACGTTTTTCAGCTCGATCACACCATATGGGGTTACCTTGGTGATGGTGAATGGTCCGGACCAATGTGACTTGAGCTTTCCCGGAAAAAGCTTCAATCTCGAATTGTAGAGCAATACCCGGTCTCCCTCATAGAACTCCCGCCTTAGGATCATATTGTCATGCCACCTCTTGGCCTTCTCCTTGTAGATGCGGTTGTTCTCATAGGCTTCCTCCCGGAATTCCTCTAGTTCGGTGAGTTGAAATTTTCTTTTGTTGGCAGCACTCTTGAGGTCAAAGTTTAAGGCTTTCACAGCCCAATAGGACTTGTGCTCCAACTCAATGGGTGAGTGGCAAGCCTTGCCGAAGACTAGACGATATGGAGACATCCCGATGGGAGTCTTGTATACTGTAGTAAGCCCATAGAGCATCGTCTAGTCTTAAGGACCAATCCTTCTTAGAGGAGTTTACCGTCTTCTGTATATCCATTTCAGCCCTATTTGTCACCTCGGCCTACCCATTTGTTTGAGGGTGGTAAGGCAAGGATACCTTGTGTCTCACTTCGTATTTTTCCATCAAAGCCTCGAACTGTCTGTTACAGAAGAGAGACCCCCATCGGTGAGAATCGCTCTAGGCACCCCAAACCTTGTGAAGATGTTTTTCTTTAGGAACTTGGTCACCACCTTGGCATCATTGGTGGGGGATGCAATGGCTTCCACCCATTTCGTGACATAGTCTACCGCCACCAAGATGAAGAGATTTGAGTGGGAGGAGGGGAAGAGAACCATGAAATCAATGGCCCATAGATCAAAGGGTTCGACCTCGATCATCACATTTAGCGGCATCTCATGCTTCCGGGATATGTTCCCTAGCATTTGGAAATGGTCGCAAGTGGCTACAAAGGAGTGGCAGTCCTTGTGAAGCGTTTTCCAAAAGAACCTGGACTGTAGTACCTTAGTTGTTGTCCTTGCTGGCCCATGGTGCCCCCTGCCTCAAGAGAGTGGCAGTGGGTGAGGATGCTCTGAACTTCATCCATCGGTATGCACCTTCTAATCATCCCGTCGGCACAAACTCGGAAGAGGTAAGGGTCATCCCAAAAATAGTGCTTGATGTCGGCGAAGAATTTCTTCCTCTGCTGGTATGTCATCTCATATGGACTACTCCTCTTACCAAGTAGTTTGCGATGTCGGCAAACCAAGGGTCACCGGTTTCTCCTATTGTGAACACGGTTTCGTCTGGGAAAAGCTCATTGATTTGGGTACCATCATCCGGTGTCTCCATACGAGACAAATGATCAGCTACAACGTTTTGGGTGCCCGGTTTATCCCTAATCTCAATCTCAAATTCCTGTAGCAACAAAATCCATCTCAAAAGCCTCAGCTTGGCGTCCTCTTTGGTGAAGAGATATTTGAGAGCTGAATGGTCGGTATGCACAATCACCCTACTTCCCAAGAGGTAAGAGCGGAACTTATCTAATGCAAAGACAACCGCTAGAAGCTCCTTCTCGGTTGTGGCATAGTTTTTCTGAGCATCGTCGAGTGTCTTGCTTGCATAGTAGATAGTTCTAAGAATCTTCTCCCTTTTCTGACACAGGGCTGCCCCCACGGCATAGTCGTTTGCATCACACATTATTTCAAAAGGGAGGCTCCAATCCGGTGATACAACTATCAGTGAATTCGAATTTTGCATCTTTGGCTAAGAGGTCACACAGAGGTTTAGAAATTTTGGATAAGTCCATGATGAACCTTCTGTATAACCCGGCATGGCCAAGAAAGCTTCTAATGTCTTTAACCGAGGTGGGTGGTGGTAGCTTCTCTATGACTTCGACCTTGGCCCGGTCAACTTCAATCCCATTGGAGGAGATCTTGTGAAATACCCCTAAATTAATTTAAATTAATTTAGGGGATTTCTTTAATAAAAACCCTAAATAATATTATTAAACACTACATTAGTATATGGTATTATTTAAAAATTATTTAGGGGACTTCTTATATTAAATTCTAAATAATAATACAATTTAAATTAATTTATTATATGGTATTATGAATTTAATAACAAGATTTATAAGTCAATAAATCTTGAAAAAATCCTAGACACTCCAATTATATTATAAAGATTTTAGAAAGAGTTGGAACATTGATTTGAAACATAAAAGTCAATATAAAATCCTAGAAACCCTAAAGCTTCTCAAGCCTTGCTAGGGTTGAATTTTTTAGAATGGTCAAACCAGCCCATGAAACCTATACCAATAAATAGGTTATGGAAAACCATGAAGATCGATAAAAAGAACGTCAAAAACGGATCATCCTAGCCAAAGTTATGATAGAATAAGTTTAGAGCCAAAATTTTGAAAACTGCCACGTGTCAAGCTCACACGGGTCGCCTGTACTTAGCATGAAAATCGGCCAGAATCCTAACTGCCATCAGTGTTTTTGCCCTAACTTTAGACACTTATATCTCACTCATCTTTATGAATTTTGCAACGCCGTTTTTTTCATTCAACTCTCCTTAATCTCCTCTTTGCAACCATAGCTCACACTTAACCTAAATCTTCCTAAATCCACCGGAAAATCAATCCAAAGTCGCCTCCTTGCAAAGTCGTAACCCAGATTCCCAGTTTTCACCGAATTCAGGTAAACTTCGTTTGATCATAACTTCTTCGTTTCTCATCCAAAATTTGAGTTCTTTAGCTTGTTGTGTAGATCTCTAATCCCTCTACAACTTTCATGTTTACACCCAAGGCTAATTCCCAACCGTTTGTAAGAACGAGGTGCCTAAAGTTCATGATCCGACATCACATAAAATCATAGAAAAATGTAAGGTAAACTCGTAACTTTCGGGTCAGATTTCTTTCTATATAATTCAAATTAGAGTGAGTTCTTGCTATCAATGTGTAGAGCTATGTTTCCTCTTTAGATTAAGCCCAAGAACAAAGCCTAACTCGATCTGTACCAAAACTTATAGTGTTGCAAAGTTGGCTACTCAATCAGCTCGTAAAGGTTGAGTTTTTCCAGAAACCGAGATCGAATTCCTTCGATTTATGCAATTCCGGTGAGTTTTCTTCCAATTATTCCGATGTTGCTAACCGGTTTTTCATCGTCGACCAAACCCGCGTTTCAATTTCATATATTACGTGTTATCTTAGGCGAATTTGCCAAATCAAGTTTCGAATTGAACTGGAAACCCTAACCTCGAACCAGAATCGAAAAACACTGAATTCCGCATGTTAGCTAGCGAATTTGGTATCATTAGAACCGGAATTGAATTTCGAATCCATAGAAACAAAATCATCGAATTTGGTTCTGTAGATTTTGAGGAATTGGCAATTTAGTACTCGGGTAATCACTGGAGGTTGGGGATGAACTCGAGGATTTTTGGCCGTCCGATCGTAGGTTTTAGAAACGGACGACCGAGATTAGATCTGGGGAGTTTAAGTTGGTTATGAATTATAATATTTCCAGAATTAAACCCTAACTTGTTAAATTTATTTAATGGCCTTCCCGAATGCATTTTGACTTGAAATTTTAACCATAGATTCCTTACAAAATCTAATTTATTTTGATATAAATTAATATGGGTTTTGAGTTTTTAAACGTAAGTTATAATTTTTGCAAGTTATGAGTATTATGGAATTATTTGGATAATTTAAAAAGATATTTTTATGAAATAAAATTTTTATAATATGTATAAAATGTTATAGTTACTATATACTAAATTTGGGAATTTTTGGACAATGGTAAATGGGTTTAAAAATTGTATTTATAAGGTTTTCATAAGTTATCTTATAATATAAGGTTTTTAATATAACAGAAATTAAAGTATAGTTTAATAATAAGCTTTTAGGTTTGGAAATAATGAAAAGATTAAACTAAAATTTAGTAACAGTATGTTATAAATATTTTGGGAATTAACTTTAAAGTGAAGTAAAATTATTTACATATATATGATTATATATATATACACTTATATAAGAGAAATAAAAATAGAAGTTGATGTTAAATTAAGGAACTAAACTAATCTACATTTTAATTATTATATAATTTGGAAATTAACATTCTTAAAAACTAAGGAAAAATGTATATATTTTCACATATAAAAAGGGAATAAAATAGTATCTTAGGGTAAAACAGGGAGCTAAATAAATCAACACTTATATTAACTTAATACTATAGAAGCTAATATCCTAAGATGCGGTAAAAGAAATACTTTATAAAACATACATGGAATGCAGATAAATGTTGAAGTAATAAAGATAATTTAAATACAATAAGCTACATAGGGGATGTCTTAAATAAATTCTAATACAGGTACATACGTACATATATTAATAAATAAAGGAAAACACTTTATTTTATAAACCATATATCGGTTGTGGATATGCCCAAAAGTTATTAAACATGATTAAATACAATAAAATTTTCTTTAAGATGTCTGGATAAACCTTAATACACAAAGATATATATATATATATATATACATATAAAAACATTAAAAATAGAATATGAAGGAATTTATAAGTTAAACTAAACCTATACATGATACTATTAAAAGAGTATTTTATGTGGTGGTATTAAATTTAGTTAAAAGAGTTACCTTTGGATTTCTAAGATTTATATAAACCATATTAGAATGCATGTATAATATTATTTGTCAATGACCAAAATGTAAATCTATAATTTGGATTAAGTAATTAATAAGTTGAGACTTAGGAAATATTGTAATTAGATTACATAAAATGTTACACAAATAGATCTTATTATATAATTAATAATAGAATAAACGGAATACTTTTACATTTAAATATCTTATTATATAAACAATAATAAAACAATGAGATACTCTTACATCTAAATGTGAAGTGGATTAGTAAGGCTAAATTTAATCATTTCATAACATTTATAATAGTGAGTAATAACTTAAATGTTTTAAGGAAAAATCATTAAAAGGGTTAAGATATAAAACTAAGTTAAATATGACTAGGGAGTTAATCTAGATAATAATCTTTAAGTTTCTTAGAAGTAGATAAGCCATATAAAATACATTTATAACATTAACTACCAATATTTAGAATGTGAGTTTATAAATAAGTGTTGTAGTTAATAGCTAGAACTTGTAAAAAGGTTTGTAAATATAAATTAGATATTTAAAACTTTAAACCTTTAATCAGACGGAACTAAGTTACATAAGATATTATATTGATATACTATACGGTAATGGGAAATATTGATATGTTATTTGAATATAAAATATGAGAATTTTCAGGATAGATGATCTTATTAAATAATTGGCAATTTCACTTATGAATGGGGATTTAAGTCTTAGATAAATTTTACTTTATGTTAAGATATAATGTTTATCCTAAAACATAATAAAGGAAAATAATTTATTATGTTACTCCTTTGAAACCTTAGGTTTTGTAAATAATTTTAAACGTATTTAAGACTTAAGTTTATTGAGGTTAGTATAAAAGGGTTATACATAGTCTATGGAGGGAATGTGTGTAAAAATAAAACATTTAGGAAATTAAATGTAAGCAAGGATACATAAAAGGTTATCTTGAAACACCTTATTAATAGTTAATGATAAAGTAAATAATATACCTTGTGAATACTGAATGTAAGAGTTCGATGAGTCTAAGATAATTAGAATGTAGTGTTTCAGGATGAAAAGTAATTGAACATCTTAAGACAAGATAATTAAATGGTTATAATATTAAGTCATTCTAAAGTAAAGATAAAATAATTGAGTCTAGTAGTTGTCTCTGAATTCTAAGATCAATTAAGTTATAATGAAATACATCTACAACCCTATGATTCCAATATACAGATTGTAGATCTTAATTAGTTAAGGGGAAAAGTTAATCATAATAGGTTGGCTGGTAGATGTTGATAAGAATGAATAATCGTTACATTGTGGGATAATAATATAGTATTCTAAGACAAACCTATCATGGGTTATGATACGACGTTATTCTAAATTAAGAGTAAGGGTATTGAGCTTAGGAGTTATTATTGACATTCTAAGATAAGTCGAAGGTTATACGTAACATTTAATTGAGACTTAGAAATAAGAGTGAGGAGTTTATTTAAGCTTAACGTAGGCTACAAGTGATTGATGATAGACTACCTTTAATATTCTTCAGAGTATTGTTGATTGTTTGCGCAAGTTGACTAGAACTGCTACAGCGTTATCCAGGTACGATTTCTCGTACTCAGATAGTTTTGCTAACAGAAAACGCTAACTGACATTGAATGGATTTCAAAAGGAAACAGTTTGTGTGGCTAACTCAGCTTGATGTGACTAACTGAGCCTTGAATGTGAAACTTACATGGTTATTGGTTCCTTCTATTTAGTTGTTTCATTAGACATTAACTGCCTAGGGTTTACGCTTCTGCACTCTGTAGGACTGAGTGTTTTGGTATTGCCTTGGTGCAGTAGTGATCTAGTGGGAATATGGAAAAGGACAATCTTGGTAATTCTTCCTTTGACTCTGGATATTGTTTCATCCATGAGCTGAGTCTTTTGTTGTGACGTGCGCGCGTCTTCAATGGTAACAGTGAGGGGCTGTATATCCCCTGTCCCAAAAGGGACGTAGTAAACAGTGAGGGGTTGTATATCCCTTGTCCTAAAAGGGACGTAGTAAACAGTGAGGGGCTGTATATCCCCTGTCCTAAAAGTACGTACTTGGCGGTGGGGGCCATCTCTCCCAATTGGTTTTATTCCACTCTTGAGTTGTTGGTTCTTGGATATCTTTCATTCCTAGTCCTTGTGACTACTTGGGTCTCTCTACTCCTAACTGGAATTGGTTCTAACTTGAGCATTGGATGTTCACTAACTCATGGTGTGATTTTTGGATTGACTAACTTTACCTTTCTATTATTTATCTCTATCCTTAACTTGTTATCTTTGACTTGGTGATTTTAAAGTGCCTTGTTTCCCTGTTTTACTTTCAAGAGTTTGATTTCAAGTTACTTTCTTATTTGAAGAACTATGTTATAATTTATCGTTTTAGAGAATTGTACCAGTTCCATTCCAGGGAGCTGACTCACCTCTCTCGGGGTGGGCTGCTTGGTTTCATCTTGCAGGTACGAAATTGTTTATATAGGTGGCCACGAAGAGCATGAGTGATTGGGATGGGAATTAGGAATTGTGGAGAGTTATTTTGTTTTACGTTCAGTTTTGTTTACGTTGTTTTCTTGAGTTCAGACCGTAACTTAGATAATTGTAATGGTTGTAATTGGTGAGGTTGGTACCGGGTGTTTGGAACCCGATGATCTGTAATCGCTATTAGAGTTTTTATTCCGCTGTATTGATTTTAGATAGGGGCGTTACAGAAATTGGTATCAGAGCGTAGTTATGCTCTGAACCCGAGAAAACAAGCCGAGTGAAATACTTAGAATATAGGTGCACTTAAAACTGGGGAATTGGGGTAGAATTGGGAAGTGAGGACTCCAGTAAGGCACGAATCCTAATCCTTCTTGGAATTGTGAATGATTCCTTTACACACTTTTCTTTTATGAATGTCTGTTGAGTGTGATGTGCTGTTATACCGTTTGAACATTAAACTACAGTATAATAATATATATATATATATATATATATATATATAAGTTTGGAACATCGTATATTGAGTACGATAAGATTTTGGTTGGGATAAATCAAATATTAAGCTATTTTTCAAAAGCCTACTTATGGAGAATACATTGCTAAAAATACAATCCTTTAAAAGCTAGTACACATGTTCCTAGAACCTTAAAGAATACCTTTGGTTGAAAATAGTATACAAATGAAGCTTTAAATAACTAAGTGATAAGTACTTCAATTTCTTTAAAGCTTGAAAATAAATCTCAAGAACTACTTGGTACAAATTATTACCTAAAGATAATGTTTAAGATAAATCTTAAGTCTAGAAAATTATTAAGCTAACAAGGACTAGTAGCATATTAGAAAAGATCAACATCTGAACCTGTAAACTACACTAAAACTCTATGTTAACTTTAGAAAGAAAACACCTAAACCTAACACCCTACAGGAAGTCTGGCGCGACGAACTCCTAGGCCGAAAGTAGTGGGGGTGCACACCCACTTCTGGAAGTCTAGGGTAATGGTGGCCACGGGTCCGGTTCTACCGGTTCCGGTTCCACCGGTTCCGGTTCCATAAAATGTGTATTCATATTCGGAACCGGTCTGGGTGGTTCCGGTTCCGGTTCCGTTTCCAGTTCTGAAATCTGGATTCGCTTCGGATTCGGTCAAAAAACCGGTTCCGGTTCCAGTTCTGATCGGTTCTGACCGGTTCCGGAGCGGTTCCGGAAAGATTCGATCGGCTCCAGTTGCTTCGTTTTAGCTCCGATTTGAGATCCGTTTGAGCGCACACGTTGCTCTTTTCATCCACTTTACTCCTAGATAGGTTATTCTTCAAGTTTATAATCTTAAATGTGTAAGAAACAAAGACTTAGGAATTTTTATTGAATTTACAAAAAATAAGGAACAAAGAGAATTTTATTATATGATTCACTGCCTCATTAAAACCTTATTAGGTAAAAACCCATTGGGAAAACCCTAATAAGGAAAAAGAGTACAGCTACTAAGAGGTTACATGATTTCAATTTGCAAGTCTTAAAAAAAAGATTACATGGAAAGAAAGTAATACTAAATTACTAATACATTCTAAAATATTACAAGATAGAAGTCCTAAGTGGTGTTATCCCCATTCATCTCATACCAATCATCATGTTCGCCTTCATATTGCAATGCGCGTGCTTGGGATCTAACAACTATTTTCTTCAGAGGAGCGCACGCTCGAGACCCAAAACGACGTCGTTTTGACCCGATTCCAACGGTAACTTCAACCGGTTCCGGGGCGGTTCCGGTTCCCGGTTCCGAATCCGACGACGGTTCCAGGCGGTTCCGGTTCCGGTTCCGGGCCCGGTTCGGGCCCAAATCTCAAAACATGTATTCGTATTCGGAACCGGCTGAGGCGGTTTGGTTCCGGTTCCGGTTCCTACCGGTTCCCGGCCGGTTCCGGTTCCAATCGGTTCCGGGTAGAACCGCCGGTTCCGGGTAGAACCGGACCCGATGGCCACCATTAGTCTAGGGGCTAGACAAGCCTTGTCATCTAACCGGGAATAATCTTCTATGGAAGTGATGGAATGTGTTGAACTTGAGGAGGATTGGTGGTAAGACGTTACCATCATGAAATCTTGAGCTAGGCATATTTCATTACTAGCCACGATGAACAATTCAAAATTTTTATCTTAAGATCCAATAATAAAATTAATACATGTAAAGAGTTTACCGAGTTAAATCCTTGGTGAAAAATACTTACATATGGAGTGAAAACACAAGAGTAATGATGTTGAAACCTGGGTTCAGGTTGATTTCTTTTGGCACATAAACTTTATGAGAAGCGTGAAATAACCTATAACAACAATATGAATGTTGGATGAAGTGGTAGAATATACCAATATATGGAGGAAAGAGAGTTAAATTTGGTCACTGCAAGGTAGAACATCTACCCCTTGTTGAATATACAAACCATTAAAGGAAGTTACTTAAAGATTGGAAATTCTCCTGTTTATTCAGAAGTTTAACATTATACATATATAAAATTTTAGAAGTCACACTAAGAGTGATATTAAATAAAAGCCACCATTATCTAAGAGAGTACTAAGATTTAATGATCAGGGAAATACTTATATAGAACAAACCTTAAGACCAATAATTATCAAGAGGGAGTGAGTTTTACTAGACTAATTCATTTGACTTAAAAATTTTTATATAGAGTTCCTACCTACAAAAAAAAAATTAAATTACGTTGAAAAGAAAATTTATATGGTATGATACTATTTTAAATAAGTTCATGAATTTTCACGACATGACCACTACGGGACTTTAGGTTATAAAATGCTTCTAGAGATAGCATTTGAATAATTACATTACATTATAATGGATTTTTTCTCTTATGAATTAATACTTTCCAAATCACATAATTTAAGATTTTGATACTTATTACATTCAATACCTAAATAAATAAAGAGTGAACTAAAATGTTATTTTAGTAATATATAAATATAACCTATGTTTCGTTTTCAAAACTTAACCTACTATATGAATGATGAATTCTAAACTTTGTTTTTGCCAATAGTGAGGCAAAGTGAGTTAGGAAAATGTGTTGGGAACACTAAAAGATTTAATTACAATCAAGCCAGAATAACAACGAGTGATATTGTGCATCAGATAATGAACCAAAAGAAAAAAATTCAAACTTCATGTAATGTCTTAAATAAAAAAATTATGAGTAAAAACAGTAAACTTTAAATGATGAGTGCTAAACCAAAAAGGTTATGTCCAATAAAACGACCATGATTGAAAAAAAAATACTATGTTGACTATCTACTATCTAGTCAATTAACCCGTAAAGCATATTTAACAAGAGTGACCAACTGAATTTTGGGATGATGGTTAGACCATGTGTACACAAATGCAGACACATAACAATCAAGAAATACATCATATACAACGATCATGGATAAAATCAACAATGCAATTAAAGTCACAACAAAGCTTGATAATAAGGTGTTGAATTCCTGGAATGTGGTGTTTGAAATAAACATCAAGTAATTAAAGAAAACAGAAACTAAATGTTTGGAAGTTTAGTATGGTCCATGCATATTGTTGTGATTGTTTTTGAAACAACCTTGTTGGATATAGTATCCTGAGTGGTGGTTACTGACATTTACATCTTGCATCAACTGAATGCTAACTATGACACATTTCGGTTTGGTTAATGGTTGATCTTGAGTGGAATGGATCCTTATTTAATGATGGAGAATGATGGAATGGAAATTGTGATTGGAATTGTTATTGGATGAATATTCTTGAGTGGTTTGATTATTGGATATGCATTTTAGAGCTGGTAATATAACTTGGTGCTTAGTTTACCCGCACACCTGAAAGGGTGTGAGTAGTTGGTAGATAATTTTAAACTTCAGGACGAAGTTTCTTTTAAGGGGGATCTACTGAAATTCCCCTAAATTAATCTAAATTAATTAGGGGATTTATTTTATTAAAACCGTGAAATTTGGAAAGGAAATGTATGGAATAAAGAATTGGTATGGAAGTTGGTCAGCACACTGAAGCGGTGTGAGTAACTGTTAGTTGATTCTAAACTTCGGGTCGAAGTTTCTTTTAAGGGGGATCTACTGAAATACTCTTAAATTAATTTAAATTAATTTAGGGGATTTTTTATAAAAACCCTAAAAATATTATTAAACACCACATTAGTATATGGTATTATTTAAAAATTATTTAGGGGACTTCTTATATTAAATTCTAAATAATAATACAATTTAAATTAATTTATTATATGGTATTATGAATTTAATAACAAGATTTATAAGTCAATAAATCTTGGAAAAATTCCTAGACACTCCAATTATATTATAAAGATTTTAGAAAGAGTTGGAACATTGATTTGAAACATAAAAGTCAAAATAAAATCCTAGAAACCCTAAAGCTTCTCAAGCCTTGCTAGGGTTGACTTTTTGAGAATGGTCAAACCAGCCCATTAAACCTATACCAATAAATAGGTTATGGAAAACCATGAAGATCGATAAAAAGAACGTCAAAAACGGATCATCCTAGCCAAAGTTATGATAGAATGAAGTTTAGAGCCAAAATTTTGAAAACTGCCCCGTGTCAAGCTCACACGGGTCACCTGTACTTAGCATGAAAATCGGCCAGAATCCTAACTGCCATCAGCGTTTTTGCCCTAACTTTAGACACTTATATCTCACTCATCTTTACGAATTTTGCAAAGCCGTTTTTTTCATTCTACTCTCCTTAATCTCCTCTTTGCAACCATAGCTCAACCTTAACCTAAATCTTCCTAAATCCACCGGAAAATCAATCCAAAGTCGCCTCCTTGCAAAGTCATAACCCAGATTCCTAGTTTTCACCGAATTCAGGTAAACTTCGCTTGATCATAACTTCTTCGTTTCTCATCCAAAATTCGAGTTCTTTAGCTTGTTGTGTAGATCTCTAATCCCTCTACAACTTTCATGTTTACACCCAAGGCTAATTCCCAACCGTTTGTAAGAACGAGGTGCCTAAAGTTCGTGATCCGACATCACATAAAATCATAGGAAAAACATAAGGTAAACTCGTAACTTTCGGGTCAGATTTCTTTCTATATAGTGCAAATTAGAGTGAGTTCTTGCTATCAATGTGTAGAGCTATATTTATTCTTTAGATTAAGCCCAAGAACAAAGCCTAACTCGATCTGTACCGAAACTTATAGTGTTGCAAAATTGGCTACTCAATCAGCTCGTAAAGGTTGAGTTTTTTCTAGAAACCGAGATCGAATTCCTTCGATTTGTGCAATTCCGGTGAGTTTTCTTCCAATTATTCCGATGTTGCTAACCGGTTTTTCATCGTCGACCAAACCCACGTTTCAATTTCATATATTACGTGTTATCTTAGGCGAATTTGCCAAATCAAGTTTCGAATTGAACTGGAAACCCTAACCTCGAACCAGAACCGAAATACACTGAATTCCGCATGTTAGCTAGCGAATTTGGTATCATTAGAACCGGAATTGAATTTCGAATCCATAGAAACAAAAATCATCGAATTTGGTTCTGTAGATTTTGAGGAATTAGCAATTTAGTACTCGGGTAATCGCTGGAGGTTGGGGATGAACTCGAGGATTTTTGGCCGTCCGATCATAGGTTTTAGAAACGGACGGCCGAGATTAGATCTGGGGGGTTTAAGTTGGTTATGAATTATAATATTTCCAGAATTAAACCCTAACTTTTTGAATTTATTTAATGGCCTTCCCGAATGTATTTTGACTTGAAATTTTAACCATAGATTCCTTATAGAATCTAGTTTATTCTGATATAAATTAATATGGGTTTTGAGTTTTTAAACATAAGTTATAATTTTTGCAAGTTATGAGTAATATGGAATTATTTGGATAATTTAAAAGATATTTTTATGAAATAAAATTTTTATAATATGTGTAAAATGTTATAGTTATTATATATTAAATTTGGGAATTTTTGGACAATGGTAAATGGGTTTAAAAATTGTATTTATAAGGTTTTCATAAGTTATCTTATAATATAAGGTTTTTAATGTAACAAAAATTAAAGTATAGTTTAATAATAAACTTTTTAGGTTGGGAAATAATGAAAAGATTAAACTAAAATTTAGTAACAGTATGTTATAAATATTTTGGGAATTAACTTTAAAGTGAAGTAAAATTATTTACATATATATGATTATATATAAATACACTTATATGAGAGAAATAAAAATAGAAGCTGATGTTAAATTAAGGAACTAAACTAATCTACATTTTAATTATTATATAATTTGGAAATTAACATTCTTAATTAAAACTAAGGAAAAATGTATATATTTTCACATATATAAAAGGGAATAAAATAGTATCTTAGGGTAAAACAGGGAGCTAAATAAATCAACACTTATATTAACTTAATAATATAGAAGCAAATATCCTAAGATGTGGTAAAAGAAATACTTTATAAAACATACATGGAATGCAGATAAATGTTGAAGTAATAAAGATAATTTAAATACAATAAGCTACATAGGGGATGTCTTAAATAAATTCTAATACAGGTACATACGTACATAATTAAATAAATAAAGGAAAACACTTTATTTTATAAACCATATATCGGTTGTGGATATGCCCAAAAGTTATTAAACATGATTAAATACAATAAAAATTTCTTTAAGATGTCTGGATAAACCTTAATACACAAAGATATATAAAATATATATATATACATATAAAAACATTAAAAATAGAATATGAAGGAATTTATAAGTTAAACTAAACCTATACATGATACTATTAAAAGAGTATTTTATGTGGTGGTATTAAATTATGATTATGAAATTTAGTTAAAAGAGTTACCTTTGGATTTCTAAGATTTATAAACCATATTAGAATGCATGTATAATGTTATTTGTCAATGACCAGAATGTAAATCTATAATTTGGATTAAGTAATAAATAAGTTGAGACTTAGGAAATATTGTAATTAGATTACATAAAATGTTACGCAAATCGATCTTATTATATAATTAATAGGGAAATTTTACCAAATACCATTGAGTTTTTGCTTAATTCACGATATACCACTGTGTTTTTAAAATTACACAGGATAACACTAAGTTTTTATTCAATTCATCAGATAACACTCTGTCTAATATTTTGTTAAATGTTTCCGTCAATATTCTAGGAAAATGGCTAAACTATCCCTGTTATTAATTAACAACTTGAAAGTAATTTGTCATACTAATAAATTTCATAAGACACCACTTTTATTTAACTATTTATATGGGTACTTTAGTCTTTTTTCTAGGGATATTAATGGGACATTTAACAAAATATGAGACATAGTGTTATCTGGTGAAATAAGTAAAAACTTAGTGTTATCCTGTGTAATTTTAAAAACACAGTGGTATATCGTGAATTAAGTAAAAACTCAGTGGTATTTGGTGAAAATTCCCTAATTAATAATAGAATAAACGAAATACTTTTACATTTAAATATTCTTATTATATAAACAATAATAAAACAAATGAGATACTTTTACATCTAAATGTGAAGTGGATTAGTAAGGCTAAATTTAATCATTTCATAACATTTATAATAGTGAGTAATAACTTAAATGTTTTAAGGAAAAATCATTAAAAGGGTTAAGATATAAAACTAAGTTAAATATGACTAGGGAGTTAATCTAGATAATAATCTTTAAGTTTCTTAGAAGTAGATAAGCCATATAAAATACATTTATAACATTAACTACCAATATTTAGAATGTGAGTTTATAAATAAGTGTTGTAGTTAATAGCTAGAACTTGTAAAAAGGTTTGTAAATATAAATTAGATATTTTAAAACTTTAAACCTTTAATCAGACGGAACTAAGTTACATAAGATATTATATTGATATACTATACGGTAATGGGAAATATTGATATGTTATTTGAATATAAAATATGAGAATTTTCAGGATAGATGATCTTATTAAATAATTGGCAATTTCACTTATGAATGGGGATTTAAGTCTTAGATAAATTTTACTTTATGTTAAGATATAATGTTTATCCTAAAACATAATAAAGGAAAATAATTTATTATGTTACTCCTTTGAAACCTTAGGTTTTGTAAATAATTTTAAACGTATTTAAGACTTAAGTTTATTGAGGTTAGTATAAAAGGGTTATACATAGTCTATGGAGGGAATGTGTGTAAAAATAAAACATTTAGGAAATTAAATGTAAGCAAGGATACATAAAAGGTTATCTTGAAACACCTTATTATATAGTTAATGATAAAGTAAATAATATACCTTGTGAATACTGAATGTAAGAGTTCGATGAGTCTAAGATAATTAGAATGTAGTTATTTCAGGATGAAAAGTAATTGAACATCTTAAGACAAGATAATTAAATGGTTATAATATTAAGTCATTCTAAAGTAAAGATAAAATAATTGAGTCTAGTAGTTGTCTCTGAATTCTAAGATCAATTAAGTTATAATGAAATACATCTACAACCCTATGATTCCAATATACAGGTTGTAGATCTTAATTAAGTTAAGGGGAAAAGTTAATCATAATAGGTTGGCTGGTAGATGTTGATAAGAATGAATAATCGTTACATTGTGGGATAATAATATAGTATTCTAAGACAAACCTATCATGGGTTATGATACGACGTTATTCTAAATTAAGAGTAAGGGTATTGAGCTTAGGAGTTATTATTGACATTCTAAGATAAGTCGAAGGTTATACGTAACATTTAATTGAGACTTAGAAATAAGAGTGAGGAGTTTATTTAAGCTTAACGTAGGCTACAAGTGATTGATGATAGACTACCTTTAATATTCTTCAGAGTATTGTTGATTGTTTGCGCAAGTTGACTAGAACTGCTACAACGTTATCCAGGTACGATTTCTCGTACTCAGATAGTTTTGCTAACAGACTTTATGGAATGTTTTGGAAAACACTAACTGACATTGAATGGATTTCAAAAGGAAACGGTTTGTGTGGCTAACTCAGCTTGATGTGACTAACTGAGCCTTGAATGTGAAACTTACATGGTTATTGGTTCCTTCTATTTGGTTGTTTCATTAGACATTAACTGCCTAGGGTTTACGCTTCTGCACTCTGTAGGACTGAGTGTTTTGGTATTGCCTTGGTGCAGTTAGTGATCTAGTGGGAATATGGAAAAGGACAATCTTGGTAATTCTTTTGACTCTGGATATTGTTTCATCCATGAGCTGTGTCTTTTGTTGTGACGTGCGTGCGTCTTCAATGGTAACAGTGAGGGGCTGTATATCCCCTGTCCCAAAAGGGACGTAGTAAACAGTGAGGGGCTGTATATCCCCTGTCCTAAAAGGACGTACTTGGCGGTGGGGGCCATCTCTCCCAATTGGTTTTATTCCACTTTTGAGTTGTTGGTTCTTGGATATCTTCTTTCATTCCTAGTCCTTGTGACTACTTGGGTCTCTCTACTCCTAATTGGAATTGGTTCTAACTTGAGCATTGGATGTTCACTAACTCATGGTGTGATTTTTGGATTGACTAACTTTACCTTTCTATTATTTATCTCTATCCTTAACTTGTTATCTTTGACTTGGTGATTTTAAAGTGCCTTGTTTCCCTGTTTTACTTTCAAGAGTTTGATTTCAAGTTACTTTCTTATTTGAAGAACTATGTTTTAATTTATCGTTTTAGAGAATTGTACCAGTTCCATTCCAGGGAACTGACTCACCCCTCTGGGGGTGGGCTGCTTGGTTTCATCTTGCAGGTATGAAATTGTTTATACAGGTGGCCATGAAGAGCATGAGTGATTGGGATGGAAGTTAGGAATTACGGAGAGTTATTTTGTTTTACGTTCAGTTTTGTTTACGTTGTTTCTTGAGTTCAGACCGTAACTTAGATAATTGTAATGGTTGTAATTGGTGAGGTTGGTACCGGGTGTTTGGAACCCGATGATCTGTAATCGCCATTAGAGTTTTTATTCCGCTGTATTGATTTTAAATAGGGGTGTTACATCTTGTGCCCGAGGACGATTTCTCCCAATTGAGTACTAGATTGGTTTCCTCACATAGGGAGAGAATGGCGTCCAAGTTCTCTAGGCATGAGTCGAAGTTGAGCCCAAATACCGAGAAGTCGTCCATAAAAACTTCCATGCCTTTTTCAATGAAGTCGGAGAAGATGGCCATCATACACCTTTGGAAAGTTGCGGGAGCATTGCATAATCCGAAAGGCATTCTTCTATATGCGAATGTTCCGTAGGGGCATGTGAATGTGGTCTTCTCTTGATCTTCCGGGGCTATGGGGATTTGGAAGTACCCCGAGTAGCCATCAAGAAAGCAATACAAGTCTTGCCTGGCTAACCTCTCTAACATTTGGTTGATGAAGGGCAAGGGGAAGTGATCTTTCCTTGTAGCCGTGTTCAACTTATGGTAGTCAATGCACACTCTCCAACCGGTTGTTGTTCTTTGGAGGACCAGCTCACCCTTTTCATTTGACACCACCGTGATCCCTCCTTTCTTTGGTACCACTTGAGTCGGGCTCACCCATTGACTGTTGGATATGGGGTAGATGATCCAGGAGTCGAGTAGCTTTATGACCTCCTTTTTAACTGCCTCCTTCATATTTGGGTTGAGCCATCTTTGAGGTTGAACAAGTGGCTTATAGTTGTCCTCCATGAAGATCCGGTGGGTGCACAAATGCGGCGCAATACCCCTGATGTCTGAGATGGACCACCTAATAGCCCTCTTGTGGTCTCGAAGCACCCTCAACAAACTGTCCTCTTGTGCTCCTGTAATAGAGGAAGAAATAATAACAGAAAGATCACAAGGTTCAGTTAGATAAGCATATTTTAAATGAGAGGGTAAGGGTTTCAACTTCACGGTGGGAGGCTTCTCAACCGAGGTGGGTAGCTTTTGTGCAGTTCGCTCCAGGGCTCCGGTGGTGGGTAGTGTGTCCGATATGGCATTGACCTCTTGTCTAATGCAGCTACCATCACTTTCACCTCCGGTTCATCTTCCCGGTCTCCACAAGTGTCAGTCAACGCAATGGTGAGAGCATCATAATCAAAACAAGAAGAGTAATTATCTTGCAAAATGGAGTCAATAACATCTATGGCAAAAACAGCTTCCGCATGTGCGGGTTTTTTCACTACCTTAGACATCTCAAACTCAAGCTTTTCATCATGAAATCTCAAGATAATTTTTCCATTTTACAAATCTATTAAGGTCCTAGCAGTTCACAAGAAAGGGCGACCTAATATCAGTGGTACTCTAGCATCCTCCTTCATATCAATAACGATGAAATCAGCCGGGAAAACAAAAGTCCCTACAGTCACTACTAGGTCCTCTACTTTCCCTTTCGGGAAGACCAATAACCTATCAGCAAGTTGCAATTGCACAGCAGTGGGTGCACACTCGCCAATCCCAAGTTTATTAAAAATTGAAAGCGGCATGAGATTTATACTTGCACCTAAATCACATAATCCACTACCACAATTTATATCACTGATAGAGCAAGGGATTATAGGCAAACCGGGGTCTCCAAGTTTTGGAGGGGGATTTCGTAGTAGGACCACCGAGATCTCCTCGGTGAGTTGTACCATCTCCGCACCAAGTGTTGTTCTCTTGTTAGCAAGAATGTCCTTCATAAACTTGGCGTAGATAGGCATTTGTTTCAAAGCATCTGCAAAAGGAACATTAATTGTTAGCTAGTTAAAATGCTTAAAAATTTCCCAAATTGTTCATCTAGATTTTTCTTTTTGAGTCTATTTAGGAATGGAAGAGGTAGTAATGGTTTAGCAAGAGTAGAAGGGGAAGATGATTCAGGAGACTCCTTCTCCTTGGAAGTATTTTTTGGTTGAGAAGGAACTTCCTCAACAATCTCTTGTTCTTCCTCTTGGCAATCTTGAATTTCTTCATTCTGATTCTCTTGGTTCTCATGATCAGCTTGTGGGGATAAGGTTTGAAGGGGTCAACCACTTCTCAATGTTACCGCTTTGGCCTCTTCCCTTGGGCTGGGCTTTGTTTGACTTGGAAAGGTGCCCGGTGGCCTTTGGGAGAGTTGCTGAGATATTTGACCAAGTTGGGTTTCAATGTTTTTGTTGAATGTCGTTTGATTCGCATTGAAAGTCTCTTGTTCTGAGAACTTGGTCTTTGCGGTGACAATGAAATCCGCCATGAGGTTCTCCAACCTTGAAGTCCCACTTGAAGAAGAAGAGTGGGACTCTTGTTGTTGTTGTTGATGTTGGAAACCCGGAGGAGTTCCTTGTGGTCTATACCCAGATTAAAAGTTTGATGGTTGGCTTTGAGCTTGAGGTCTATAACCTTGGGAGTTGTTGAAATTTTTGTTTGACACTCCTTGGCCTTGGTCATTTCTCCATGAAAAATTCGGATGGTTCCTCCATGTCGCATTGTTGTTGTTGTAAGCTCAATTGCCTATGAAGTTCACATCCTCTTGTTGGTTCATGTTCATCTCTCTTTCACAACATCGGATGTCGTGGGGACCCGCACAAATGGCACATCCCTCCGAGGATTGACCGGAAGATGAAGAAGCTATGGACTTGACAATTTCGGTTTGAGCGGTAGCTAGCTTCTCTACCATCTTGTGAGAGATGAAATTTGAGCTGAGAGATGATCGGTGGGTTGCACATTGAGGAGACCATCTGCTCTTGGTACTCTTCCCTTGGCTCTAGACCATTGTCTTGTGTCATTGGTCATTGTTTCTAGGAGTTCTATTCCTTCCTCGGGAGACTTTTCATGAAGCTCCCTCCCACGGAGGAATTAACAAGTAGGCGGTTGGAGTCATCCAGCCCATTGAAGAATGAGAGACACAAGGATTGGTCATCTAGACCATGATGGGAGCAATTCATGAGCAGCTCCTTGAACCGGTCCCAAGCATCGTACAAGGTCTCACCCGCTCTTGGTAGAATGTATTGATTTCGCCAATTAATTGCCTTGTCCTACTTGTGGGGTAGTGCTTGGAAAGAAATTTGCTAGCCATTTGCTCCCATGTGTGGATAGAATTTGATGGGAGACTACGGTACCACCTCAAAGCTGAGTCGGACATGAGTGGGGAAAGAGTTGTAGTCGGATCCTCTCATTTAGATTACCCGTTTTACCGAAAGAGTTGCAAAAATCCAAGAAGAGGCTCAAGTGGTTTGGAGCATCATCCGGATTCTCCCCACTAAATTTTCCTTGGTCCCGGATCACGGTGATGAAGTGGGTTTTGAAAGCCCATTGGGCGCTTCAGCCGGTGTTAAGGTTGCAAGAACTATTGCCGAGGCTCTCCCTTCGGTGTTCGGTCAGTGGTAGTCTTTGAGAGGTCGGTGTTGTCCTTGTGGTTGTTCATCCCCATGATTCTCGACATCTGGGTCATTGTCCGCCATGGCAAGTGCTTTCAAATTTCTTCGAACTCTTCTTAAAGATCGTTCAAGATCGGGCCTCGGACTAGCAAGAGGAGAGTCGCTAGCTAGAATGAGTATTTGGCATACACAAGAAGAGCAGAGGGTACCTGAACAAGCTTGCCAACAAACAATACTAAATATTAGAGGTAGGAAAAATAAACGGGAACTAAAGAAAACTAAAATAAATAAAACCGGAAATACCGAAACTGGGGAAACTGATAGAGACTATCAATTTCCCCGGTAGCGGCGCCAAAAACTTGTTAGGAAATTATGTGCAGGTCAATATCACAAAATATGGGCAAGTGGAACCAATCGAAGTAGTAATAACGAGTGTCGTTCCACCAGGAAATTGACTATCTATCTCCCTAGCTTCGGTATTCAGTAACAGAACAATAAATAAGTAAAAACAAAGGGGTTTAGCCGGTGGCAAGCTTAATGGTTTTGTTCAAGAAAAACTGCAACTTAACGATTGAAACTAAAATTCGTTGTAAAGGGTTTTGGATAGGAAGCACCCTAGGATGGTTATTCTCACCTAAATTCACCCCAACTTCACTCCTAAACCCATTTCACTCAAATTGTCTATTTGGACTATTGTAATGGCCTTCTAAGTCATGGAAGAGCCAACTCTTACCTAGATACTCTCAACTCTCAAATCAAGAGAAGTTCAAATCACTAGATAGCATTAATTGCAAGTCCACATAAATAACCCCAAATTTCACCAACTAATCAATCTAGCACAATCTAGGGTTTCAATCTCCTCTAGGTCACAACCCCCAACTCAAAGTCTTGTGTTGTTGGGAATCACCATAAATTCCATAATTGATCAAGTTAAAGCATTAAATGCACAAGAGAGAGAAAACAATCATAATTAATGAAGTAAGGGTTTACAAGCTAGTTGGGGGATTCAAGTTCAAATCCCCATCCCAAAGTGCTAAATAGATCTAATCAACCATAGAGATACATAAAAGAGAGAGGGAGAGAGAGAGAAAAAGTCATTGTTGAAGGTTGTTGAGCTTGGAGAAGGTGAGCTTTTCTTCTCTTCTTCTTCTTCTTCTTCTTCTTTTCTTCTTCTTCTTCTTCTTCTCTTCTTCTTCTTCTTCTTTTCTTCTTCTTCTCTCCCTCAAAATTGCCACTCTCTCTCTGTTTCAGGCTAGAGTCGTGTGTGTTGGATAATGGGGAAGGAAGCCCCAAAATGTAGCCTTTTAAAAGAAGTTTCTGGGCAAAAATTCCGTCCGACCGACCTTGCAAGGTCGGTCTCGGGGTCGGTCGGACTCTCTCAGAACGAGGCACGTGACAGGTTTTTAAGCTCGACCGACCTTGGACAAGGTCGGTCCCAAGGTCGGTCGATTCCAGTGTGTTTGGGACGGCTTAGGCAGAGTCGGACCGACCTTGACAAGGTCGGTCCCAAGGTCGGTCGGGCCCAGGATGTCCTTCTTTTGTGCCGTAATTCTCCCGATGCTTCCCGTTGGCTTGGCATCCTTCCTGAGGTGCTCGAACATTGATGCATTCTCAGATTAAGCTCTCAAAAATGTACTCATATGAGTATTTACCTATTTGAATATGTAAAAAGTATAAGATCACTAATAATCACAAAAATACTCCATAAAGTGGTGAAATAAGTCATGCACCAAATAAAATGACGGTGAATAAAGACCTTGAGAAAGCACTATTCACCACTTATCAGTTCCTCCCTTATTATGTTGCTATATTTAGATGAGCTAGTGAGGAGTTAGTCAGACACCTTATGTAAAACCTCGAATGTAGAGGACTAGTTTTAATTCGTTGAGTTATAATACAAGTTTTCTATTATTGTATCTCTGGTTTCAAAGCTTCAGCATTCACTCATCACAAAGCGAGTCCATCGTGTGTTAACAATCAGGTTGACTCGGTCAATACCTCAATCCAACACGTGATATAAGAGCCTGGTCAGTTGACAATCACTCAAGATGGCAGAAATAAGCACATTCAACAGTTGTGACTCACTCCTTGACGACATTATAGATAAAGGGTCAGTCTCCACCCTTGAGGATACGACCATGATTGTTAAGAATTTTGAGAAGTTCGTGCGAGACAGACCAGACAAGAACTTCTGGAACTCGAATGGATCTTATCAATGAATGAGTCGTTCATATCATACACAAAATCATAATTATCAAGGAAACTCAACGTGTTATAACCCGTATAATTAATACCTTATATTATATATGCTACTATGTTATTCTAAGTTGGATTAATCCCTTTGCTGTCAGTTGGGACATCAGCGGCATTGTTCTATTTGCCAAGGACAAGGAGGTCTTTACTCTTAATTTAATTAAGGTAATTGAATTGAGGCATTAAATTAAATAAGAAAGGGGTTCCTTATTTCTTTTTCTTATCCTGTTCATTGTTATTCACGTCGGATAGGTAGTGGGAGCGTTGTCAGTTTTCAAAGTCAGAACGAGCGTTCTTCATCCTCTCTTCTCTCTCTCAATTTCTGCCTCTGTGAGATTTCTGCTGCTGCAGTTAGATTGGAGTTCTTCGCTGCGGGTTTCCTCCTCTCGAATCAGGTTTGTATTTCAAGAATTCTGGGTTTCGCTGTGGTTTTTCCCTCTCTCTCAGTTCTGATTTTGAGCCTTCGATTGTGGTTGAATCAGTGGCCGTGGGTTGTGATTGGAGTTGCGAATTGCGCGGGCGGAGAGTCACTCCAGTTTGTGGAATTCCTGCGTTATTAATCAGGTTCGGGTTGCAGAATTGAGGAATGTTGTTATTCTAGGTTTCTTGACTGTCTTCTGATTGTGGGCTGTCGATTTGTGTTGTTCAGTGATTGTGTTCGTGTCTGGTTGGAGAACGTTCCGGACTGCGTTTTGCTTGAGGCGTGCTGACGTTTGCTGCTAATCGAGGTAGGTGGTTACTCGATTCGGTTTGGAAGTTCAGCCATGGGGTTTGCAAGGTCTTATTGTCCGATTTGGATGCGTTTCTGTTTGTGTTGTGTTTGATTATGTTTTGGAATGGCTAAACCCCCATGGTCTCCTGTATTTATGACTGATTTGGTGTGTGTTCTGAATTGGCGATTCGTGGTGTCGAATTGCATTGTTTTTCTGCTCTGTTCGTCTTCTGAAATCTGCACTTTTCGCACTGTCCGAACTTCCGTCCGAGCTTTGAAGTTCGGACAGTGTGTTTTGCCTTTCTGATTTTCAAAGTTCGGGGTATGTCCGAACATCTATCCGAGCTTTGATGTTCGGACACACCCTTAGATGCTCCTATGATTTTAGTTCGACCTGTGTCCGAACATTGATGTCCGGACACAAGGTCGGACCTTCCGCGTAAGTTTTTCCCGTAAACCCGTCCGAACATCAGTCCGAACAATGATGTTCGGACATTCTGAAATGTTCTGTCTGATTTCAAATCGACTTGTGTCCGAACATTGATGTCCGGACACAAGTTCGGACATTTGGCAAATTCTGGTTTCTGAGTCTCGACTTGCGTCCGAACTTCGACGTCCGGACACAAGTTCGGACACTGCTCTGTTTTCTGCATAACTTCCCCGTCTGAACTCTGATTTGAGCGCCGTTTGTGGCGTTGGACTCCTCTAAGTCTCTACTACTGTATTATAAGTGTTTTGGCATGGTTTCATGCAAGGTTGCTTCTGTTTTGCAAACCTTCTGTTTTGGGACACTTTACTCTGTTTCTGAGCCGTGAATGGCTGGGTCGAGCTATTCCGTGGTATACCATGTAGACGTCGTTCTGAGTGTGGGTCATTCCCTTTCTGTTCTGTGGGGTTGACGAACCCTTTGGCTCTTTCGAGTCATTTCTGCGTTGTCGAGAGACCTGTTATGGTCTATGGGTCTTCGACCCTTCTGAGTGTGTGCATTGTACTGTGTCCCCTATCTGTTTGTGAACTCTGCTTACTTCTGAATTGGGAACTCTGGTGTTCCATTCTGCATTTGTTTCAGCAATACTCTGCTTATTTTAAGAGCTATTGTTTTGTGCTAATCTCTGCTTCTCTTCTGATTTCAATTGTTTTGAGCGACCTTACTGATGACGGTCGCTGCTTATTGGGCATAGTTGTGTGCTCACTCCCCTACTTTTAACATTTTTGCAGATTGATCAGCAAGGATCACTCATTCAGTTTCTGGAGCTTAGTTTATGTTTCAGCTCATTATTATTTGACATTCTTACTCAGACTCGTAGCCTTCGGGCCTTACTCTATTTTAGACCTCTGTTTCTGTTTGGATATGTAATTGGGATTTCGTGTTGCTTTCGCTGTAACTGAGTACTCTGGTTTATAATGATTATGGAAACTCTGTTTTGGGCCTTTATTGCATTTGAGTGTTTTAGAGCCTTGCGTTATTAGGTAGTAATACACGGCGTGTAATACCCTTAACTCTTAGGCCGGTTTGGGGGTGTTACATTTAGTGGTATCAGAGCTAGGTTCGGCTTTCTTTAGGGTCTGTGGTTGTGTTTGCCTGTGTGAGGTTCAGTTGTGACAATTGTTGAAGTGTGAGTCAGTTCTGACAAGTTTTGAATTTGTGTATCTCAGAATGCCTCCTCGTAGGACACCAGTTACCCCTCAGGGAGAGGCTGCAGAGGCAGTGCAGCAGTTTGTGACTCAGCTGATGCAGACTATGGCTGCAGCTGCTGGGGGAGCTGGTAGAGGAGCTGGAGGAGCAGGCCCAGCAGGGGCGAATGCTGTGGGAGGCCGAGTTAGAGCCCTCCAGGAGTTCATGAAGCTAAAGCTGCCTTCCTTCGACGGCTGTGGTGATCCTCAGGAGGCGAGCCACTGGATTACCGAGGTCGAGGACCTGCTGAGAGTGATGGGGTCGGAGGATGATCAGAAGGTGGATTTTGCCACGTTCCTCTTTAAGGGGGAGGCGAAGGAGTGGTGGCGTATGGTGATGGGTAGGCATCCCCAGCCTTGGACCTGGGATCAGTTCTGCTTGGAGTTCAACAAGCAGTTCTATCCGGATGTCTACAAGGATCAGAAAATCAACGAGTACAACCGGCTGCGCCAGGGGAGACATGTCAGTCGAGGAGTACGTGAGGAAGTTCGTGACGCTCTCGAAGTATGCTCCGGAGCCAGATGAGCATAGGAAGGCCCGTAAGTTCGAGAGTGGGCTCAGACCAGATATCAGGTCCGCTATGACACCTCTTCGTCACCGGACCTTCAGAGATGTGGCGGATGTCGCTCTGCTGGTGGAGGCCGACATCAGGGGTAGACAGGCTGGCAAGGACCACAAGGGGAAGAGGCGTGCTGAAGAGCCTCAGAAGAAGGAGGCTGCTCCTCAGAAGAAGCAGTCATATGGAGATCGCCGGGGAGCTTCTTCATCTTCGTCAGCTGGGGCGAAGTGTGGATCTTGTGGTCACTCCCATCCTGGTAGGGAGTGCTACAAGAAGACTGGTGCCTGCTTTAAGTGCGGGTCGATGGAGCACCGGATCGCTCAGTGCCCTCAGGCATCCGGTAGAGGCTCAGGAGACAGAGGCACCGGTTCAGATTCAGGGGCGAGGTCCGACCAGAAGAAGCCTCAGACTCAGGCCCGAGTGTATGCTATGGCGGGAGAACGTGATCGTGCTGGTGATCGCGTCGTCTCAGGTATCCTCCAGATCCATTCTCAGGATGTATTTTGTCTGTTTGACTCTGGAGCTACGCACTCCTTTATCTGTTCTGATTTGTTGGGTGACCTTGGACTGACTGCTATGCCTAGTGAGGTAGACCTGTGTGTGAGTAGTCCATTAGGTGGGGTTGCCCCTTGTGTGCTGAATTCTGTGTGTAAGACTTGTCCCATAGCAGTTAGGGACAAGACTTTTTATGCTGACCTCATCCCGATGCGGATGGCCTGTTTTGATGTGATCCTGGGCATGGACTGGCTAGCAGAGCACCATGCCCATATAGACTGTGCAGCGAGGAGAGTAGTGTTTGAATTGCCAGGCGGGAGCCGTTTTGTCTTTGCTGGGAATGCAGTCCCGTGTGCGCCTATGATTGTGTCTGCGATGCAGGCAGCCAGCTTCTTGAGGAAGGGCTGCCAGGGATTCTTGTGTTATCTGCCAGAGGTGCGTGAGGGATCTAGCTTGGAGAGCATCCCGACCGTTAGAGAGTTTCCTGAGGTCTTCCAGGATGATGCCCGGACTTCCACCAGTGAGGGAGGTGGAGTTCACGATTGACTTAGCGCCTGAGACTCAGCCCATCTCTAGGGCCCCTTACCGTATGAGCCCGGCAGAGCTGAAGGAGCTGAAGGTCCAGCTTCAGGAGTTGCTGGATAAGGGCTTCATTCGCCCTAGCGTTTCGCCTTGGGGAGCGCCAGTGCTATTTGTGAAGAAGAAGGATGGGACCTTCAGATTGTGCATCGACTATAGAGAGCTGAACAAGGTGACCATCAAGAATCGCTATCCCCTTCCGCGTATCGATGATTTGTTTGACCAGTTGGCGGGCGCCACAGTGTTCTCGAAGATCGATCTTCGTTCAGGCTACCATCAGTTGAGGATTAAGGCCGAAGATGTGCCTAAGTCCGCCTTTAGGACTCGTTATGGTCATTACGAGTTCCTAGTTATGCCGTTTGGTTTGACGAATGCCCCCTCAGTCTTCATGGATATGATGAACCGGGTTTTCAAACCCTATTTGGATCAGTTTGTAGTGGTCTTCATAGACGACATCTTGGTGTACTCCAAGAGCCAGAGGAGCAGAGGAGCATCTGAGGATTGTTTTGCAGACGTTGAAGGATCGTGAGCTGTATGCTAAGCTGAAAAAGTGTGACTTCTGGCTCGACCGTGTAGTGTTCTTGGGACATGTGGTCTCGAAGGACGGTATCTCAGTAGACCCTGAGAAGATTAGAGCTGTGATGGAGTGGGCGAGGCCCACGAATGTTGCTGAGATCCGTAGTTTCCTTGGGTTAGCTGGGTATTACAGGAAGTTCGTTGAGGGATTCTCTAAGATTGTATCCCCACTGACCCGTCTGTTGAGGAAGGAGATCAAGTACGAGTGGAGCGAGGCTTGCGAGCAGAGCTTCCAGGAGGTTAAGAAGAGGTTGACGACCGCACCGATTCTGACTTTGCCATCTGGGACCGAGGGCTTCGAGGTCTTCTGTGATGCGTCCCATAAGGGACTAGGATGTGTTTTGATGCAGCAGGGTAAGGTAGTGGCTTATGGCTCTCGACAGCTTAAGCCTTATGAGAAGAACTACCCTACCCACGACCTGGAGTTGGCAGCTGTGGTTTTTGCGCTAAAGATTTGGAGACATTATCTGTACGGGGCGTCGTGTAAGGTCTACACGGACCACAAGAGTCTCAAGTATTTGTTCACTCAGAAGGAGCTGAACTTGAGACAGCGGAGGTGGTTGGAGCTACTTCATGACTACGATTTGGAGATCCTCTACCACCCGGGTAGAGCGAATGTGGTGGCAGACGCTTTGAGTCGGAGAGGCGCTCCGGGCGTAGCTTGTGCTTTGACAGGAGTTCAGAGGTCCGCCTTAGAGCTTCAGCGTATGGGTGTTTGGGTAGTCAGACCAGCCAGTGCCAGTGTGATAGCAGCGCTCCAGGTTCAGTCTTCGTTGATCGACAGGATCAGGGTTGGTCAGGAGTCAGATTCAGCTTTGTGTCGGATCAGAGGGGGACTGTCTTCAGAGCAGGATTCGGACTTCAGTGTCTCCAGTGATGGGTGTCTGCGTTTCAGAGGTCGAGTGTGTGTGCCGGAACGCAGTTCTGCGTAGAGAGATCCTTCAGAGGCTCATGGAGCGCCATATTCAGTTCACCCAGGAGGGGTGAAGATGTATCAGATCTCAGAGAGTCGTTCTGGTGGTCTGGGATGAAACGTGACATCTCTGAGTTTGTTTCGAAGTGCCAAACCTGTCAGCAGGTGAAGGCTGAGCACCAGAGGCCAGCGGGTTTGCTTCAGCCCCTTCCCGTTCCTGAGTGGAAGTGGGAGAGTGTGGGGATGGATTTTGTCATGGGGTTGCCTAGGACTCCTTCGGGTTGTGATGCCGTATGGGTGATAGTGGATCGTCTGACGAAGTCCGCCCATTTTCTGCCTGTGAGGAAGACCTTCAGTTTGGAGCGCTTAGCTCGTCTGTATCTCGATGAGATAGTGAGGCTGCATGGTGGCCTACTACTATAGTTTCTGATCGTGACCCCGCTTTGTTTCGAGATTCTGGCGCAGTCTGCATAAGGCCCTGGGTACGAGTTTAGCTTTCAGTTCAGCTTACCATCCTCAGTCGGATGGCCAGACAGAGAGGACTAATCAGGTTCTGGAGGACATGCTTCGCGCATGTGTCCTGGATTTTGGAGGTAGCTAGGATCAGCACGTGACTCTGATCGAGTTTGCCTACAACAATAGCTTTCAGGCGAGCATTGGTATGGCTCCGTTTGAAGCGTTGTACGGTAGGAGGTGCAGGTCTCCCATCTGTTGGGATGACCTGAAGGAGAGGGTCTTGGTTGGACCTGAGTTGGTGCAGGTGCAGTAGAGAAGATCAGGATGATTCGAGAGCGTTTGCTTGTTGCTCAGAGTAGACAGAAGTGCTATGCAGACCAGAGGCAGGCCGCTTGAGTTTGATGTTGGTGATCACGTCTATCTGCGAGTGTCGCCGGTCAGAGGCGTAGTCTGGTTCGGGAAGCGTGGAAAGCTTAGCCCGAGGTTTGTGGGACCTTTTGAGATTCTGGAGAGGATTGGCCCTGTGGCTTATCGTCTGGCTTTGCCTCCATCCTTGTCTGCTGTCCACAGTGTTTTTCATGTCTCGATGTTGAGGAAGTACCTGCATGATCCGTCTCATGTGCTCGACCATAGTCAGCTTCAGTTGAGAGAGGACTTCAGTTATGAGGCGGTACCCACCCGTATTCTGGCTAGAGATGTTCGCCAGCTCCGTAGTAAGACCCTGCCTATGGTCAAGGTTCAGTGGTCTGATCAGTCGGAACGTGAAGCAACTTGGGAGCTCTAGGATGAGCTGCGTGCCAAGTTTCCCTCCCTGTTCGAGCAGTAAGGTGAGTTAATCTCGAGGACGAGATTCTTTTAAGGGGGAGGTGATGTTATAACCCGTATAATTAATACCTTATATTATATATGCTACTATGTTATTCTAAGTTGGATTAATCCCTTTGCTGTCAGTTGGGACATCAGCGGCATTGTTCTATTTGCCAAGGACAAGGAGGTCTTTACTCTTAATTTAATTAAGGTAATTGAATTGAGGCATTAAATTAAATAAGGAAAGGGGTTCCTTATTTCTTTTTCTTATCCTGTTCATTGTTATTCACGTCGGATAGGTAGTGGAAGCGTTGTCAGTTTTCAAAGTCAGAACGAGCGTTCTTCATCCTCTCTTCTCTCTCTCAATTTCTGCCTCTGTGAGATTTCTGCTGCTGCAGTTAGATTGGAGTTCTTCGCTGCGGGTTTCCTCCTCTCGAATCAGGTTTGTATTTCAAGAATTCTGGGCTTCGCTGTGGTTTTTCCCTCTCTCTCAGTTCTGATTTTGAGCCTTCGATTGTGGTTGAATCAGTGGTCGTGGGTTGTGATTGGAGTTGCGAATTGCGCGGGCGAGAGTCACTCTAGTTTGTGGAATGTTGTTATTCTAGGTTTCTTGACTGTCTTCTGATTGTGGGCTGTCGATTTGTGTTGTTCAGTGATTGTGTTCGTGTCTGGTTGGAGAACGTTCCGGACTGCGTTTTGCTTGAGGCGTGCTGACGTTTGCTGCTAATCGAGGTAGGTGGTTACTCGATTCGGTTTGGAAGTTCAGCCATGGGGTTTGCAAGGTCTTATTGTCCGATTTGGATGCGTTTCTGTTTGTGTTGTGTTTGATTACGTTTTGGAATGGCTAAACCCCCATGGTCTCCTGTATTTATGACTGATTTGGTGTGTGTTCTGAATTGGCGATTCGTGGTGTCGAATTGCGTTGTTTTTCTGCTCTGTTCATCTTCTGAAATCTGCAGTTTTCGCACTGTCCGAACTTCCGTCCGAGCTTTGAAGTTCGGACAGTGTGTTTTGCCTTTCTGATTTTCAAAGTTCGGGGTATGTCCGAACATCTGTCCGAGCTTTGATGTTCGGACACACCCTTAGATTCTCCTCTGATTTTAGTTCGACTGTGTCCGAACATTGATGTCCGGACACAAGGTCGGACCTTCCGCGTAAGTTTTTCCCGTAAACCCGTCCGAACATCAGTCCGAACAATGATGTTCGGACATTCTGAAATGTTCTGTCTGATTTCAAATCGACTTGTGTCCAAACATTGATGTCCGGACACAAGTTCGGACATTTGGCAAATTCTGGTTTCTGAGTCTCGACTTGCGTCCGAACTTTGACGTCCGGACACAAGTTCGGACACTGCTCTGTTTTCTGCATAACTTCCCCGTCTGAACTCTGATTTGAGCGCCGTTTGTGGCGTTGGACTCCTCTAAGTCTCTACTACTGTATTATAAGTGTTTTGGCATGGTTTCATGCAAGGTTGCTTCTGTTTTGCAAACCTTCTGTTTTGGGACACTTTACTCTGTTTCTGAGCCGTGAATGGCTGGGTCGAGCTATTCTGTGGTATACCATGTAGACGTCGTTCTGAGTGTGGGTCATTCCCTTTCTGTTCTGTGGGGTTGACGAACCCTTTGGCTCTTTCGAGTCATTTCTGCGTTGTCGAGAGACTGTTATGGTCTATGGGTCTTCGACCCTTCTGATGTGTGCATTGTACTGTGTCCCCTATCTGTTTGTGAACTCTGCTTACTTCTGAATTGGGAACTCTGGTGTTCCATTCTGCATTTGTTTCAGCAATACTCTGCTTATTTTAAGAGCTATTGTTTTGTGCTAATCTCTGCTTCTCTTCTGATTTCAATTGTTTTGAGCGACCTTACTGAAGACGGTCGCTGCTTACTGGGCATAGTTGTGTGCTCACTCCCCTACTTTTAACATTTTTGCAGATTGATCAGCAAGGATCACTCATTCAGTTTCTGGAGCTTAGTTTATGTTTCAGCTCATTGTTATTTGACATTCTTACTCAGACTCGTAGCCTTCGGGCCTTACTCTGTTTTAGACATTTGTTTCTGTTTGGATATGTAATTGGGATTTCATGTTGCTTTCGCTGTAACTGAGTACTCTGGTTTATAATGATTATGGAAACTCTGTTTTGGGCCTTTATTGCATTTGAGTGTTTTAGAGCCTTGCGTTATTAGGTAGTAATACGTGGCGTGTAATACCCTTAACTCTTAGGCCGGTTTGGGCGAGTATGCTTCAAGTGCCTAAAATAGGCCACTTCGCAAATAACTGTTCAATCAAGCGAAGAGATGATGGTGGCCAAAACTCACAACCGTCTTTGTTAGCTAATGTAGCCTGAGGTGACTCTGACTCTGAACAGAACCATGCACCACAAGTCTCATTTGTTTGATGCCTCACAATGCTAAGACAACTGCTTAAGTTAAAGTAAGCGAGACTCACTCTTCGTCTGAAATATTTGTTCCATCTTTAGATCTTTCTACTTACTTCATAGATCATATTCATCCCGTAGTTGAACTTAAGAAAGAGCAGGAACATATTTCTCTACTCTATGAGGAAATTCATGTCCTCAAAAGTCACATAGTAACAGTTCATTTAAAACTCAAAGAGTCTGCTATGTTAATCAAAGATCTTCAAAGAGAATTACAAGATTTCTAAACTTTCATAGGCATTCTTGATTCTCAAGCCGAATCACTCTCCCATAAATTGCATGCAAAAGAAACTCAATCACAACCATTCCTTCATTTATCGATCACTTTTGTTCTTGAAGTTTCTGTTGTTCTTGAATATATCTAATTGACTAATGGGCAGTGAACCCAACCGTTGTAGTCCAACAAGATCGTATCCACAAGGACTTGGAAGCTATCTAACTAATTACAAGTTTAGTGAGTGCATAAATAATACAGAAAGATAAGTGCAGTAGATTTTGAGGTCTTTGATTTGGGTTGTTGAACGAGAAAATAAAGAAAACTATAAAATCAAGCTAACTATCTAAGATAGATGTACCTGGAGATTGATCCTTGCACCTTACGCCCCTTCACTGCCAATTCTTGAACTCACAACTAAATAACAGGAACACTTAATTAACTAGTTGCCTAATTTAAGTTTACTAATCCTAAACGATTTAGTCAGGAATTCACGGATAGATAATCACCCGAGTAAATCGACAACACAGCGCATAAGTTCCCCCCAAGTTGCTATGTAGTTTCCTCTAAAATTCTGTAAGAAGCGAGTACATTGATTTAGTCCCCACTTCTACTTTCATAAACCCGTCCATAGAAACACACACTAATGCTAAACTAATCGGCAACGTTAGACCAACCAATTTAACACATTGATAATAAACTCAACAAACCCTAAGCAAATCCCCAATTACCATGTAGAAGCTTAAAAGTCATAATCACTCAATATAATCATACCATTAAGCACAAGGATTAAAATAAAGCATTAAAACAAATTTAAAAATCAACAATGGATTTTAGGGATTTTGGGTTGAAATCCCCACCCCTATGTACATGGAGATACTCAAGCATTAGAGCATAAAAATGAGAAAAAAGAGAAGAATTAGCCATGGGAAGTTGAAGAAGAGTTTTATGGATGAAATACCCCGAACTTAATTATGGTGATTAAATTACTCTAATATGGAATTTGAGAGCCTAATAGTGCCTAAAGAATTTTGGTAAAGAAAATAAATCCAAAAGAAAAGAGAAAACGCTTAAAAAGCGAAAAAACGCAAAAATGAGCGTTACGGGACCTTAGGAGGAATACGACATCAAAAAGTGTCCTAGATGAATCCTAAGGCTTAGTTAGGCCTAATTAATATACGGGAATGATTTCCGAAGAAAACGGATCCAAATAATGTGTTAAAACGGTAACGGAGCCTTAAAGCACGTTTTTCGGAAAAACCCAAAAACGTGAACTTAAGTGGGCAAACAGACCCGTAAAATTATGGTTGAATAAATAACTATAATTAAACATTAATGGAATCTTAATAACCATTGAAATTAAAGAAACGAGAAAAATCCGGAAAACGGGCCCGGTTAGTGAATAGTGTAAAACTGGGTAAATTAACAAGAGTTTTTTGTAAAAGACGAAAAACGCCCCTAGCTAATTAACTAATAGGGGACAGTTTTTGAGGTTGACCCACCCCTCTCTTGTTGACTCATTAAAGAAGAAAGAAATTATGAACAAAAGCAAAAAGTGCAAAAGTGAAAAGTAGAAAAGGACAAACCTTCTCTCTCTCCTCCCTCATTTTCTCTTTCCCTCTTCTTTTTCCCTTCTCCTTCCTTCCCTGCCGATTTCTCCCCTCTTCCTCTGGCTGGGACGATTTTGAGCTTCTTCACCAAGCTCTCATGGCTTCCTCACTATCTCCTCATGTCTAAGCTCCATTAAAGTTCCAAATCAAAAACAAATTACATATTTGAACTCCCCTCACCTAGCTCTTCCATCCTCTCTTTTAAAAATCCCAAAAGGATGAACTTCATCTCTATGGGTTTAGCCCATTTGAAGAGAAAATGGCATCAACATGAAGCTTGGAGTCTCCTCTTCCTTCTAAGGTAAAAAGTTCCCTAAGAAAAACTCATTTTCTCCTTTCCATGGTGGTGGCCGATTTTCACCCCTTTTAATACCTTGTTTCCTTCTTGAGTTGAGCATTCATTCAAACCTCCAATGGTGGTTGGAAGCCTTTCCTTCATTGTTGATCAAAAACCCATTTCTAGGGTTCCAAGGTAAATGACCAATCTTAGTGTCTTAAGCTTCTTAATTTATGAGTTTAGTTTTTTACTTAAAATCATTTCCTTTACTTGATGATTGGGTTGGAGCTTGGCAATTACATTGCCCCACTTGACCGAAATGAGAAGAAGAGGAGAGGAGGAGAATTAAAAAGGAAATTTGATGAGCTTAAGGTAAGAAATCTACCTTAATGTACATTCTTATTGTTTATAGAATTTGGGATGGGTTAAATAAATGAATAAACCCAAAACATGAATTGGAAATCTGAACCGGAAATGTGTTTGGTTGATGTTTAGTGTGATTGTGAAATGTGGTTTGAATTAAGGGCCTTAGAGCCAAGAGGTTTGAGATTATGCTTATATTGTTGGTTTGGTGAATTTTGATTGAGTTTGAGTGCTGGTAGGACCCTTAATGGGTGTGGCTAGTTTAGGATTGAAAAAGGCGAGAATTGATGAATTTGGGTATGCTTGATTTGGGGGAAACTATGGTAACATTTTAGTAGAAAATAAGTGTTTAGGTGACTTTGACAATGGGAGAACTTAGATGTTCATTTGGATTGAGTAGAGTCGATTAATAACCATGGAATGGTAGCTGGAAGAGGGATAGGTGAGTGTGCAAAATCTGTAGCAAAGGGGTTGTTAAAGTGCCTTGGAAGTTGTAGAAAAGGATGAGGATTTAAGGCTTTAAGAATAAGGCATGAACTTGGGTATAGTTAATGCAATTGTCTAGGAGGGTATGGTGATGGTCAATAAGTGATTTGGTAAGGTGGTAGAAGATTGTAAACCATTATGAAGAAGTTAGAAATGCACAAGTGTGCAAAATGTAAAAGTGAGTGGAAATTTGTAGAATTTGAGCAAGAAGTTGAGTAAGGATTAAACTAATGATTTGAAGAGTTTTAAGGAGTGTTTTGGAGTGTTTAAACATGTAGAAAACATGTAGAAATAATTGGGAAAAGATTGGGTGAGAATTGAGGTGAATTTGGAGTTCAAAGTGAGGAATTAAGATGGGTACTGGGCTTAGGACCGACCCTGGTAGGGTCGGTCGGCCTGAAATCTACAATCTCAGAGCCTTCTGCATCCGACCAACCCAAGGGACTGACCCTGGCTGGGTCAGTCGGACTAGAATTTTTGGAACCTGGTGCCTCTGCACCCGACCGACCCACCCTGGGTCGGTCGGGTCAAACAAAAAAAATGGCATTAGTAGTAAGCCATTGGTAGAGTAATTATGGTAAGAAGAATATGCCCTAAGAACCCAAGATTAACGGGGTAACGGGGTTAAACTATGGGAGTATTAGTTGTTACTTACCGTAGTACTTTGTTATTAATAGAAACACTTGAAATGTTATCAGTGAATCAAGTGTGAGCCGAGGAACATAAAGTTACGTGGTAAAGTAACCCATGGTGAAAGTTATGATTTTCTCATGCCCCGTATGCTAACGTGGTTACTCTAATTTGTGTGCTTGTATGTTGTGTGTTATCACCTAAACAAGATAAATCCACGAATCGGATTGATTGCACCTCCTTGTGCTTGTAATGTATCGTTCCTTGTTGGACTGTGTTTTGAACTTGAAGTTTGTATAATTCATGAAATGTGTGATTGTGGATGAAGTGCTTGGATGTTGAATGTGCACTATAGATCGACTCATAGTTGAGTCTTGTTTGATTAGTGACTCGTAGATAGGGTCGTTTCGCAAAATAACGAAAATGTGGAAACACAAAACTATCGAATTAAGAACAACGATAATGCAACCTATAAACTCGCTAGAACCTGAGAGAGTTGTACAAGATTAGTAAATTCCTGATAACGGTGAGAGAAACGAATTGAAATAATCCACGAAACTAATAATAGTGGAAAGATAGAATGAACCCCTACTTAGAGGATGACGTTAGTTCTAAGAAAAGAGCTCATGAGAAAAGTAAACACATATAAAGGACCCTCAAACTCCTTTAAAGATAGTCGATCCACAATATGAGGATCCGACCTAATATGAGAAAATGTCCCGAACATAAAAGTATTCGATTAGTTGGGTAAAACCTTAAATCTGAGAATACTAGACATTGAGTAATTCCCTAAGCTAATAGATGATATCGAGAGAGATACTCCTAGGCTGATCTATGAGATTATGAAATAACTCCGAGAGAGGAGTTTTGGGAATTTGAGTAGTCCGGTAGAGAAACGGACATTTGAGAATTTAGGAGCTAAGTATGTAGTTTCATTTGATAGTCGAACCTTCCCACCATGCTAGACCCAGAGTAGGGTCGAAACCGGGGAAGTAAGACTTGAATTTGTAAGCCCGGTGGTGAGTCTGGTGTATGACTCTGCCCGGAGGTCATGGGTAATGACTTAAAAGATACCTTTGAGATTTGATTTGAGAATTTGATTGAGAAGTTGAATTGAGAATTTGATTTGATATTGAGACTTGAGAATTTGAGTATTGAGAATTGAGTTGAAACTTGAGAGACTTGAGAAATTGAGCATTGAGTTGAGAATTGAGAACTTGATTGAGATTGAGAGTAAGAGAACTTGAGTAAGAGTAACCCAAGAGAATGGGTAAGATAATGAATAAGGAATAAGGGCATAGTGAGGTAGAAACCCTCAAGGCCTAAGATTAAGTAATACTAACTAACAACTCATTGTGTTAGTGTGCTTGTATCCCTTGTTTATATGTTGAGTATTTGTGCTAGTGTACATATATAATGTATAGCCGCCTTGCATGATGATTGAATTAAAACGAATCCCATGTTCTCGATAAAGTAGTCAGCGTACCCCGTTTGCACACGGGGTATGCAAATTTCATATGTAGCAATTTGATGATCCCCTAGGGGCACCGTTTTTATTTTACAGGTACTTGAAGCCGATACCGTTCGAGTATAGGACAGGGTTGCTACTTAAGCTTGGGTAGTTAATTTGCAAACTTTTGTATCTACATTGTAATTGTTGGATTGTAAGACTGATATGATATCGGCAAGGTTGGGAATTTTAGTAGACTCGGTATAGAATTGAATTGAGGTTGTATTTGTATTTGGAATGGATAAGGAATGAAAGGTAATGTAATAGTATTGTTTGGTATAGAGCACTCGGTATACAAGTCATCAGACCGATACTGTATTGTTTTGTTTGGATTTGGCCTTGTTAGTCACGTGGGTGACTAACGGCATTGTATCACCTACCGGTTGTAGTTTGAATTCCGCTGCTTTGTTGCTGGTAATTGAGACGGATTAGGAGATAATGAATGGATTAACGGTAGGGGTGTTACAAAAAGTGGTATCAGAGCGAAGTGTCGCTCTGATGGTTGAAATACCGAGTTTAGGAAAATACCGAGTTAGGAATTAGAGACTTAGGGCTAAGGGTTGAGTGTTAGCGTGTGAGGTACGCTAGTTAGGGACTTCCGTGTGAACCGGAAACCTACAATAACCATACCTGCCCTCCACATCCCCCGGTATTAAGTTGGGAGAAGAACGCCAGAGAGATGGAAAGACCTCTCATGCTCGGGTAGCTCGATCTGGCAGTTGCAAGAATAAAGCTTGTAAGAGACTGTCATACGGTAGATTCCAAAAATTGGAAATTCCAGAGACGGTTCCCGTTTGAATGATTATTACCGCGCTTATTAGCGGTAGATTGAGAATCCTATCCACAGGATAATGAAATTTACGGCACCATGGGGTGACGTGCTTCGCAGTCGTGAGAACCATGTGTAGCCAGCAAGAAGGAAAGCACAACCGCACAATGAAGTGAAAAAGACAGAGTAACAAACCCGAGACAAGAGAGTCTGCGGACTGCAATGCTTGATAATACCAACAACGGTATACAAACCGACTAAGGAATTAGTCAAGGTTGGATAACTCCAAACCTACAACGCCAAGAGGGCAGTAATACCCGAATAACATAGTTCAGACAACTATGAGAGGATTCATGACACTTACACTAACAGGACTATGATGTAGCTCCTAAGGGTTAGTCAAACCTCGGTAACCACAGTGAAAGTGGGACACAAAACTAAACAAACCGGGATCCCCAAGAATGCAGGAGCACCCGGATTAATGACAATCATGTCAAGAACACTGAGAAGTCACTCAGGAGATTGATCCCTAAGATCCAAAGATCGATAGAAGAGCCAATAAAACCACCTAATTCGGATGGAAACAATACCGTAACCGGTATATGCTACCCTAAAAAACCACCTACCCACGCACTTGCCAGGGCAAGTGCAGCAACAACAAGACAAATGGGAAAGCTTTCAACGACCAACAAGTACTTATTAAAGTGCCGATATGACAGTGAAGCGAATATAGGATCACCAATCCTAAGAACTTGAAGAATGGAACCTTGGAAAGGCCTAACGGTCTGACCATTGTATTAAAAACATACCAGTCGACGAGAAGCTGGACCTGGTCAAGACCCTAGAAACAGTAACACCATGAAATTTTCCTTTCAAACCCAAGATTTTCTTTCAAACACAACTCTTCTTTTAAACCCAAACCTTTCTTTTCAAACCTCAGATTTTAAAACCAAACTAGAGGAATCTTGGTAAGTTATCATAGGATGATACAGGAGGAGTTGACGATAGAATACTTCACCTAGGCGTGTGACAAGCACTACGAGTGTACCCAAAACGGGATGTGGGACGATCGCACTCCGAAGGAGCTTGCGGGCCTGACAAACCTTTGTGAGTTAATCAGGTAAGTGGTAACGTACCAATAAGGTACCCCACATATGTATACAAGTAGTGTACGAAAAACGGGAAGTAGTTGACTCCGTTCTACGGAACATAAGGTAAATTCAAACCGAAACAGTTGGACACCTCGAACGATCGAAGAACCCATATAAGCTTACAAAGCTAAAGGAGTCAAGAACCCACTTCAGGAGGACGATGAAGAGTTAAGAAGTGTGAGAAGCACTAGCAATTGAGTAAAGACATTAGATATGTCTCAAGAATCTTGAAGCAAATGCATGATAGCTGGAATGCACACCCAGCCTAAAATCACTAAGGCAAATGCCTAACGAGAACACATCAACGTTCAATGAACTGGATAAATACCAGAGTGATCATATAAGGTACCGGAGAATACCATTCATCACCGGAGAGAATATCAAACCGGTCAAAAACATGAGAGAAGTATCCATGGTCTACCCTAAGAACGGGAGACGTTATAACCCCAAGCGGGACAATTTGAAATCTAAACCGTAAGCGGGGTAATAAACGGAACATACCCAAAGGGTGAGCCAGTTGAAATGGCATCACTTAACAACACCCAGGAGCAATCCTTGAAGGGTGTAGAACAAATGTTGTGATAAGAACACAAGAGTTAGAACGAACACTCGGTTAGAACACCGAAGGGATCCCACTTGCCAGGGGATACCCTAAATTAATAAATGGTACTGATCAATACCAAGATACTTAAAGGGATCCAACGGACGGAAACGTGATGCAATGATCCTATCATGGAGCCCAGTAATACCTCCAAGCCATTTGATAGTGTACTGAGAAGCAATGCTTGTGAACAGCCTAAGATGAGCAGAGCTCTAGGCAACGTGTAAACCTACTACAATACATACCAATGGTTGCAAAACTCATTGAGAACCATATGGAGAGTTGCCAAGAACGGCACCGGTGAAGACGGTTTGATAACTAACGAACGAAGATACCACTCGTTATCGTAGTACCGCGAGAGCGGTGAACATAATCCGAAGAAGAGGATGCTATCAGTGGAAGTCTGAAAATACATCTCTTCCAGAACTACTAATGTAGTGAAGCTTGAGCATATAGTCATTGCCAAGCAATAACTTGAACAAGGTGAAACTGAAGAAAACTTTGATGACAATTGGCAAAAAAATCAAAGAGTAATCGGTTTAGAAGAAACACTGTATGTGTAAACGTGAAGTGGAGGTAAATAACGCTCATGGAGCTCAGAAACAAAAAGAATATCATCTCTATAATCAGCCAAATAAATGGCGAACCATTGCCTAAATGGTGGAAATACAGGAGCAAATGTACATGGAAACCAAAGTCGTAGATAAATACGAACATGGTACGCAGTAAGCGACCAATGTATCTGAATAATTACACAATGATATGGAGATGTTAAACCAAAGATGGTAGACAGACCCAGAAACAAGCCAGGAGTCTGTACCATGTAATGAAATACCTCACAGAGGAGGCAATGCCCACTTCCAATGCAATTGCATAAGGAATGGGAAGCAAATCCTTGATGAATCAAATTGATAAGTGAAGTAATATACTTCGGGACAAGAGTACCCAATTGCTAATGAATCAACCGTATCGAATACGGAAGGTGTATAAACACTAATGAGCATGGCACAAGCTAATTAAGCGAGAGCTTAGAAACGAACCGTGCGGCCTTTGGCCAAAGAAGCACGAAGAATGTTGGACACACCAACAATCACGAGAAGGGAATTCCACCGGAATAAAAGCGGTAGGAAACCCATGAACATTTAGAAGACCGATGCATAGAAAATGCAAGGTCATACAAGTAAAGAACACTTGTACAGAATCAAATAAGTGGGCATAATTCAGAAGCCACTTACAACAGAGGAAGCACTACAACTAACCTCAACCGACAATAAGTCGGAAGGACCCAGTGAATGATCATGGGAGTACGCAACAGTATGTACAATAG
Source organism: Limonium bicolor (assembly GCA_023374045.1). NCBI lineage: Eukaryota > Viridiplantae > Streptophyta > Magnoliopsida > Caryophyllales > Plumbaginaceae > Limonium > Limonium bicolor. The sequence goes on from CM041780.1 coordinate 119,488,851, forward strand.
ATTTCCAAGAGCTGGATAGAAAATCCGAAGCTCATTGAGATCACGTACGGTAAGAGATACCACGCGTTGATTGATAAACCTTAATCCCAAGAAAAAAGGGATAGAAAGGTGATGTGTAACACATTAAAAATAACGAGAAGGGCGAATAAACCCAAGTTATCAAGGTCACGCAACAGAAGCTAGTGGACCCAAAATTCTAAGGTGAAATATACCTAGTGAATAAATGGCTAATTAGCAATGCCTTGAAGCCTCTTAGACTAGAACCGAACCCGGTTAAGAGTTAAACAACTCCAATGAGAATTCTTGGTGCAGGGACTAAACCAGTAAATTGGTTAAGACCCTTTGACCAAAGAACATTGTATAATAGACCGCATGGAAGCTGAACCACTCCATGACGGTTGAACGCCTTAGACCAATGTCCAATTTTGACACATGGTAGATTACGTGTGCGTAATCCATTTTTAAGGGGGTAGAGCGAAAACCGCGAAGTGTATGTTTTACGTGATAAGTGCGTAAACTACAATGTGTATAGCGCAAAAGAATTTGTTTTGATGATTGGTACTTATGTTACATAAACATTTGTACTCACTCATTGTGTAAATATGGTGATTTGTGAGATTAGAAGTGTAAAGGAGTAGAGAAACTCCAGGGGAATGAGAACCCCGATTGGTAACAGTAGGTGATATGAGTATGTTTGAGGAATTTGATGAGTATAAATCGGTATGAAACCGATGTTGAGCCTAGTGGGAATTGAGTTCCCTAGGTAATTTGATTTGACTTGAGTTGATTTGACTTGTGAACAATTGGAAGATAGAAAAATTTTATTAATTGGAATTATGCTTTTGAATTTCCTAGGTAGTATTTGAAATAAATTGAGTAATAATCGATGAGATGATTAGTAAGTGAGTAAAGGAATTCTAGAAACTGAAAATGTATTGATGGGTGATTATGACTAAAAAGATTAAGAAGATAGAAAATGAAATAATGATTGACTATTTGATTGTGTGAATTGAGGTGGGAGGTGGAACTTGATTTGCTAGCGATCAAGGGAAACCGAACACAAATTGGGGTGGAAGGATAGTTCAACACCAATGCTGATCACATTGGGGTTGAATGACTCTTGAAGCTCCCTATAAGTGGTCACAAGTAACAACGCTAGTAATAGAGGCAATTATCAATAAATGGGAATTTGGAGTTGTATGGAGTTTTCAAAATGAAATTCCAACTGATTTTGGCAAATTGATGTTTCTTCAAACTTAAGAATGAGTACCGGTTTTGAAACCGCTCCCACAGGTGCTAGTTGGACCTTCCCAAGGCTAGGCACCGGTATCGGGTCGAACCCGGGAAGTAAGGCTAGTTGTGAGCCGGTGGGAGTGATGATTAGTTTTGAAACCGCTGTCACCCGCCATGGCTGCGGCCTTAAGTCTTGATGACCGGTTGAACGGTGGGCATGTGTTTTGTATTTTTCCAAGGGTAGCAGGATATGAGTAGTCCTGTGTGGGGAGAGTACCCAAGTTGTAGCCTGAGGATCTCTAGATGTGCAAATGAATTTGATCAGAACCAAAGGACCGTAGGGCCAGAGAGCGTAAGTGCCCGAAGTCATGACGGCCGTGAACCAGAAAGCGTAAGTGTTCAAACGTGACCGGTACCTGAGGGATCACTCGATATGGGGGAGGACTTAGTGCCTAATTGTCTGCGGATGGACCCCCATGGAGAGATTGGAAAAAGAATATTTTTGATTACTATGCATGCAGTGACATGTTGTTTGGATGTGTGGTATACATCAAGTCAGACGTTGGAGTCTGTGAGGATAGAGGTTATAACCTTAGCATAGAATACCTATGTGACTAACTGTATTAGATTCACCAACTTTGAGGGTAAAGTTCTTTAAGGGGGGTAGATTGAAATATCCCGAACTTAATTATGGTGATTAAATTACTCTATATGGAATTTGAGAGCCTAATAGTGCCTAAATAATTTTGGTAAAAAAATAAATCCAAAAGAAAAGAGAAAACGCTTAAAAAAAAGCGAAAACGCAAAAATGAGCGCTACGGGACCTTAGGAGCAATACGACCTCAACAAGTGTTGTAGAGGAATTCCTAAGGCTTATTTAGGCCTAATTAATATACGAGAATGATTCCCGAAGAAAACGGATCCAAATAATGTGTTAAAACGGTAACAGAGCCTTAAAGCACGTTTTTTCGGAAAAACCCAAAAACGTGAACTTAAGTGGTCAAACAGACCCGTAAAATTATGGTTGACTAAATAACTATAATTAAACATTAATGGAAGCTTAAGAACCATTAAAATTAAAGAAATGAGAAAAAATCTGGAAAACGGGCCCGGTTAGTGAATAGTGCAAAACCGGGTAAATTAACGAGCGTTTTCTGTAAAAGACGAAAAACGCCCCTAGCAAATTAACTAATAGGGGGCGGTTTTTGAGGTTTACTCACCCCTCTCTTGTTGACTCATTAAAGAAGAAAGAAATTAAAAACAAAAGCAAAAAGTGCAAAAGTGAAAAGTAGAAAAGGACAAACCTTCTCTCTCTCCTCCCTCATTTTCTCTTTCCCTCTTCTTTTTCCCTTCTCCTTCCCTTCCCTGCCGATTTCTCCCCTCTTCCTCTGGCTGGGACGATTTTGAGCTTCTTCACCAAGCTCCCATGGCTTCCTCACTATCTCCTCATGTCCAAGCTCCATTAAAGTTCCAAATCAAAAACAAATTACACATTTGAACTCCCCTCACCTAGCTCTTCCATCCTCTCTTTTCAAAATCCCAAAAGGATGAACTTCATCTTTATGGGTTTAGCCCATTTGAAGAGAAAATGGCATCAACATGAAGCTTGGAGTCTCCTCTTCCTTCTAAGGTAAAAAGTTCCCAAAGAAAAACTCATTTTCTCCTTTCCATGGTGGTGGCCGATTTTCACCCCTTTTAATACCTTGTTTCCTTCTTGATTTGAGCATTCATTCAAACCTCCAATGGTGGTTGGAAGCCTTTCCTTCATTGTTGATCAAAAACCCATTTCTAGGGTTCCAAGGTAAATGACCAATCTTAGTGTCTTAAGCATCTTAATTTATGAGTTTAGTGTTTTTACTTAAACTCATTTCCTTTACTTGATGATTGGGTTGGAGCTTGGCAATTACATTGCCCCACTTGACCGAAATGAGAAGAAGAGGAGAGGAGGAGAATTAAAAAGGAAATTTGATGAGCTTAAGGTAAGAATCTACCTTAATGTACATTCTTATTGTTTATAGAATTTGGGATGGGTTAAATAAATGAATGAACCCAAAACATGAATTGGAAATCTGAATCGGAATTGTGTTTGGTTGATGTTTAGTGTGATTGTGAAATGTGGTTTGAATTAATGGCCTTGGAGCCAAGAGGTTTGAGATTATGCTTATATTGTTGGTTTGATGAATTTTGATTGAGTTTGAGTGCTGGTAGGACCCTTTATGGGTGTGGCTAGTTTAGGATTGTAAAAGACGGAATTGATGAATTTGGGTATGCTAGATTTGTGGGGAAACAATGGCACAATTTTAGTAGAAAATAAGTGTTTAGGTGACTTCGACAATGGGAGAACTTAGGTGTTCATTTGGATTGAGTGGAGTTGATTAATATCCATGGAATGGTAGCTGGAAGAGGGATAGGTGAGTGTGCAAAATCTGTAGCAAAGGGGTTGTTAAAGTGCCTTGGAAGTTGTAGAAAAGGATAAGGATTTAAGGCTTTAAGAATAAGGCATGGACTTGGGTATAGTTAATGCAATTGTCTAGGAGGGTATGGTGATGGTCAATAAGTGATTTGGTAAGGTGGTAGAAGATTATAAACCATCATGAAGAAGTTAGAAATGCACAAGTGTGCAAAATGTAAAAGTGAGAGTGGAAATTTGTAGAATTTGAGCAAGAAGTTGAGTAAGGATTAAACCAATGATTTAAAGAGTTTTAAGGAGTGTCTTAGAGTGTTTAAACATGTAGAAAACATGTGGAAATGATTGGGAAAATATTGGCTGAGAATTGAGGTGAATTTGGAGTTCAAAGTGAGGAATTAAGATGGGTATTGGGCTGGACCGACCCTGGTAGGGTCGGTCGGCCTGAAATCTGCAATCTCGGAGCCTTCTGCATCCGACCGACCCTGGCTGGGTCGGTCGGACTAGAATTTTTGGAACCCGGTGCCTCTACACCCGACCGACCCAGGGTGGGTCGGTCGGGTCAAACAAAAAAATGGCATTAGTAGTAAGCCATTGGTAGAGTAATTATGGTAAGAAGAATATGCCCTAAGAACCCAAGATTAATGGGGTAACGGGGTTAAACTACGGGAGTATTAGTTGTTACTTACCGTAGTACTTTGTTATTAATAGAAACACTTGAAATGTTATCGGTGAATCAAGTGTGAGCCGAGGAACATAAAGTTACGTGGTAAAGTAACCCATGGTGAAAGGTATGATTTTCTCATGCCCCGTATGCTAATGTGGTTACTCTAATTTGTGTGCTTGTATGTTGTGTGTTATCACCTAAACAAGATAAATGCATGAATCTGATTAATTGCACCTCCTTGTGCTTGTAATGTATCATTCCTTATTGGACTGTGTTTTGAACTTGAAGTTTGTATAATTCATGAAATGTGTGATTGTGGATGAAGTGCTTGGATGTTGAATGTGCACTATAGATCGACTCATAGTTGAGTCTTGTTTGATTAGTGACTCGTAGATAGGGTCGTTTCACAAAATAACAAAAACGTGGAAACACACGAAAACTATCGAATTAAGAACAGCGATAATGCAACCTATAAACTCGCTAGAACATGAGAGAGTTGTACGGGATTAGTAAACTCCCAATAACGGTGAGAGAACCGAATTGAAATAATCCACAAAACTAATAATAGTGGAAAGATAGAATGAACCCCTACTTAGAGGATGACAGTAGTTCTAAGAAAAGAGCTCATGAGAAAAGTAAACACATATAAAGGACCCTCAAACTCCTTTAAAGATAGTCGATCCACAATATGAGGATCCGACCAAATTTGAGAAAATGTCCCGAACATAAAAGTATTCGATAAGTTGGGTAAAACCTTAAATCTGAGAATACTAGACATTGAGTAATTCCCTAAGCTAATACATGATATCGAGAGAGATACTTCTAGGCTGATCTATGAGATTATGAAATAACTCCGAGAGAGGAGTTTTGGGAATTTGAGTAGTCCGGTAGAGAAACGGACATTTGAGAATTTGAGGAGCTAAGTATGTAGTTTCATTTGATAGTCGAACCTTCCCACCATGCTAGACCCAGAGTAGGGTCGAAACCGGGGAAGTAAGACTTGAATTTGTAAGCCCGGTGGTGAGTCTGGTGTATGACTCTGCCCGGAGGTCATGGGTAATGACTTAAAAGATACCTTTGAGAATTTGATTTGAGAATTTGATTGAGAAGTTGAATTGAGAATTTGATTTGATATTGAGACTTGAGAATTTGAGTATTGAGAATTGAGTTGAAACTTGATAGACTTGAGAAATTAAGCATTGAGTTGAGAATTGAGATTGAGAGTAAGAGAACTTGAGTAAGAGTAACCCAAGAGAATGTGTAAGATAATGAATAAGGAACAAGGGCATAGTGAGGTAGAAACCCTCAAGGCCTAAGATTAAGTAATACTAACTAACAACTCATTGTGTTAGTGTGATTGTATCCCTTGTTTGTATGTTGAGTATTTGTGCTAGTGTACATATATAATGTATAGCCGTCTTGCATGATGATTGAATTAAAATGAATCTCATGCTCTCGACAAAGTAGTTGGCGTACTCCCGTTAGCACGCGGGGTATGCGAATTTCATATGCAGCAATTTGCTGAGCCCCTAGGGGCACCATTTTTATTTTACAGGTACTTGAAGCCGAATACCGTTCGAGTATAGAACGGGGTTGCTACTTAAGCTTGGGTAGTTAATTTGTAAACTTTTGAATCTACATTGTAATTGTTGGATTGTAAGACCGATATGATATCGGCAAGGTTGGCAATTTTAGTAGACTCGGTATAGAATTGAATTGAGGTTGTATTTGTATTTGGAATGGATAAGGAATGAAAGGTAATGTAATAGTATTGTTTGGTATAGAGCACTCGGTATACAAGTCATCAGACCGATACTGTATTGTTTTGTTTGGATTTGGCCTTGTTAGTCACGTGGGTGACTAACGACATTATATCACCCACCAGTGTAGTTTGAATTCCGCTGCTTAGTTGTTGGTAATTAAGACGGATTAGGAGATAATGAATGGATTAACGGTAGGGGTGTTACAGTGGAGGTGAGAATTCTTTTCCTTTTCTTCCACGTCTTCTTTCCTTCCTCTTTTCCACACTTTTCTCTTTTTGTGTCATGCGGCTCTCGTTTCCTCCTCCTACCTCTACGTTTCCTCCTTTTTTCAATTGAAAAACCCCATGTTTTGAATCTGTTGCTATCCTCCAAAAAATATCCCATCCTCCATGTCACCTCTCCCCTTTTATTTTGTTTCACGATTATATCTCCAGACGATGTAATTATGAGTGTTATTCGGGCAGAATTATCTGTCCGCGCAAGAACACTTGAAAAACCCGTGGCTGTACACATGTGTCCGGGTGAGACATGTTCTTGTGAGCTGTCTGAGAGTGTTAGCTAGACACATTTACGTCGAAGGAGACTGGACACCGAAAAACAAGGAGATTGGAGTTGAATTGAGTCAAAGCGGGTCAAATGCATTGCAGTTGAGATATTTCCGGCTTATGCTAGGTGGAAAGACGTGGGACATCAGTCTAAACACCATGAAAAAATATTGGAGTGGTTATTTCAGTCCTGATCAAGTATTTAAATTCTTAGAAATCATTTGTTTTATTTACACTTTTCATTTACGAATTCCCTAGAGAGAGAATCACATTGAGATATTGTTTCAAAAACTTAGTTTTTGTGCTTAGACAAATCCATCCAGCTTAGAGAGCTTGTTGCACATGTTCTTCCGTGATTTACGTTGATCTATATTTAGATGAGCTAGTGTAAGAGCAAAACATTGGAAAACTAGTTTGTAATTCGTTTAAATTATTAATACCAATTTTCTATTATTGTATATGTGGTTTCAAAGATTCCGGATTCACTTATTCACAGTGCGAGTACGTTCGTGTTTAACAATTCAGATTGACTTTGTCTGCACCTCGATCCAACACATTTCATAAAATTTCTGTTTATTTAAAAAAGGGAAAGTTCACGGGATACCACTAAAATGTTTTTAATTCACAAAATACTACAATTTTAAAAAAAGTTTGCCAGATACCACAAAAATAATTTTAATTCACCAGATACTACAAGTTACCAACCCTAAACTTTTTAAGACCAAAATACCCCTACTTGTCAATAAACATAGTTCATGGTATACCACATATATATTTTTTTCACAAGATACCAAAATATTTATTAGAATATATTAAAAACAATAAAAAAATAATAATTTATAGCTTTATTAATATAAGGTTGAAATTTTATAAAATTAAAAATACCAAATATATAATTATAAAATTACTAAAAATTAGAAAAAATTAAAATAACAAGTAGTTAAGAGAATTATCATTCAAATTTTTTATAATATTATTACCCTAATAATTTAAATAATATAAAATATTGTTATGAAAAAAAATTATTTATATAAAGTAAGATTATAAAAAATTAAATTAGCATTCCCTTTAATATTTTTGTCTATTTATCAAATTTGTGGCTTCTAATAATATAATTATACCTTTTATTATATTCATAATTTTAGAGATATTGTTATTATATATATGGTATTTTTTATTTTTCAATTTTAACCCATATATAAGAATAAATTAACTTTTGCTACTTACTTTTTATAGATATATTTAATAATTTATGTTGTATTTTTAAATTAAATATATATATATATAAAGTGATATTAAATAAAAATATTATATACTATATACAAGTTAAATAATTTGACAAAAAAATAAAACAATAGTTGAGAGTATTATGATCTAATCTTCTTTTTAGGAAAATTTCATGAAATGTCACTATATTTTTTGCTAATTCGTAAAATTCCACTAAACAAAAAGAAAGTCACGAAACGCCACTATATTTTTTCCAAAGTTCATAAAATGCTACTATGTCATTGATCAGAGGAAAAAGAGACAAAAATACCCCTATTAGTTAACAAAGTACTTTTAAAGTTCACAATATGCCCCTAAGTGTTAAAAAATTCACTAAATTCATTAACAAAATACTATAAAAAATATAGATGACTATTAAAAATATTAATATTTTTTAAAAAACGAAATAAAAATAATAGAAAATATCATAAATTGTTGAAAAAAGTAAATAATTCTTAAATTTTTTTCAAAATTATTTAGTACCATAAAAAAATATAGAGTCTTAAAAACATAATTTATACTAATATTTCTACAAATTTAGACCAATATAGTACCATAATTTATACCAAATAATTACATGGACTTTTGTTATGACTTTTTTTAGTGGCATTTCATGAATTAGCCAAAAATATAGTGGCATTTCATGAAATTTTCTTTTTTATAATATCATTTTATATATTTAATTCAAAACAAAAAATAATAAACGCATGTTAAAAAAGTAACTACTAAAAATTAGCGTTCTTCATATAAGGGTTAAAAATAAAAAAATTTGAATTATCATTCTTTTAACTATTTTTTATTTTATTAATTTTTTTAGCTTTTAAATGATGTATAGTATTTTTTCATATTTTTTGAAAATTTATATATATGTGATATTTGTTATTTTATAAAATTTTAACCAATAATATAATAAACTTAAATTTATATTTTTTTTTACTATTTTTAATATATATTTTATGAAGTTTTGTGATATCTTGTGAATTAATAATATTTATGTGGTATAACGTGAACTATGTTTATTAACAAGTAAGGGTTTTTTGGTCTTAAAAAGTTTTGGGTTAGTAATTTGTGGTATCTGATGAATTAAAATTATTTTTTGTGACATCTGAAAAACTTTTTCAAAAACTGTTATAATTTGTGAATTAATAAACTTTTTAGTGATAACCCGTGAATTTTGCCTTTAAAAAAAAGTTGGGGTAGGTGGGAGACATTTGGACTCCACACAACAAATAATAAACGGAATTTAGATATCGGGCCATTAAAAAATTGGCCGTGGGAATTGAATCATATTTCTCATAAGATAGATGAGATGATTCACATGATATAATTAGATATCCAATGTGTATTCAATTTTCGTTTCACTGGTGGCAGGTGGGATTAGGATTTGACCACCATGGCTAATCCCTTCTTGATAATCCACTACAAGATCACCCCTTTCATTATGAGGTGATGGGGGTGCATTGCTGATTGATCAATTTTGCTTCTGCGTAATGTTAGGAAGGTGACAAATATCTTTTATTTTTTGGTGCTGTGGACTGTGGAAAGAGTTGGTTTTGTTTTGGTGTTATGTCAAAGATTTGACCAATGCCCACAATCCCCAGAATTATCTAAGATAGCTGGACAATTAGGTCAATTTTGTAGTATGTAGATCAATATGTCAAGCGACCTACTAAAACTATCCCTCAAAGCAAGACGCTGTATACTGTAGAAACATTGGCGCAAGAGAAATGGGAAGTGTTTAAAGTAAAGACAAGGTATTAAAATAACTGAACATATCACACGATCCACAATTCTCATTAAAAAGGAAACAAAGCTAAGAAAAGGGCAACCAACAACACTTTCAATTAATAACAATCAAAATCCAAAATCTTGGGAGGCATCTAACACAAAAGGCACCGCAATGCTGTCTTCTTCAACGGTTGGCCTTGGCAACCCTCTCGATCTCATCCTTCTTTTTAATAGCATAACTGAAAAGAATGATGACAAGCTTTCAACTCCCCAAGAAATTAAATCTGCACACTCAGCTAAAAAATTCATCTACCAAAGTAGAAGGATGTCTTACCTGTTTGATGATCCCTTGGCAGCATTAATTAACTCGTCAGCAAGACACTCAGCAATGGTTTTGATGTTCCTAAAGGCAGCCTCACGAGCACCAGTAGTCAGAAGATAGATGGCCTGGTTAACACGTCTCAAGGGGGAGATATCAACAGCTTGACGCCTCACAACACCAGCTGATCCAATTCGAGTGGCATCTTCTCTTGGCCCACTAGAATGATAACCAGCAACAAAGGAATAAGTATGACAATTCACAAGATGATCAAAGAGAGCCAAACAGACCCCGACAACCAAAAAAACTTAGCACATCAGTAATACACAACCAGGGAGAAAAGCTAGTCCCTTCTACCTGTTCACAATTGCATCTACAATAATTTGGATTGGGTTTGCATCCGTCAACAGGTGGATGATTTCCATGGCATGTTTGACAATGCGAACAGCCATGAGTTTCTTCCCATTGTTCCTACCATGCATCATAAGTGAGTTGGTGAGCCTTTCAACAATTGGGCATTGGGCTTTTCTGAACCTCTTCATCTGATATCTACCAGCAGTGTGAGGTACATAGGTGGCATGCTTCACAGCACTAACTCCGATATAATCTTGCAACGCCATGTCGTTGACCTGCAACGACAGAACATCTATTCATTCCAAGGATTTTTCAAGGAAAGCAAAGAAGATAATCATACAAATCAATAATCGTTCAAACACTGGAAAATATTCAAGTTCAAAGGCATTAGGCCTATATGAACTTCCATCATTATAGAAAAAATTGCTCTAGCAAAACATTGAATTTTCAGAATCAAACAGTTGAAAATACACAAGTTCGCATCTTATGCCAGTCGACGTGAAAAAGGACATATCCTTTGAGCCATAAGACAAATATTGTTAGAGAGAAAAAAAAAACCTTTGATCAAATCAACACATAGACATAATTTATAATTCACGTCGTTCAAGAGGCCGAAGTAGTCGAAACTCGGCAGTATCATTCTGCAGACAGGCCAAACAGCAAACCGAGCCCCAACCCCCCCCCCCCCCCCCACACACACACACATCCCCGAAAATGTAGATCAAATTACATGGAATTTTAGAAACCTCATAGCATAGAAACTAATATTGCTAACGCTTTAAGATCTTCCTATGTCTAGTCCATCTTAATAGAGAGCAACCATAGAGCATATTAAGAGAGAAAGCAGGGAGGCGAAAGAGATGGAGTCAGACTAACAGAAATATCATCGAACGACCATCTCCCGAAGAGCTTAACTTCAGCGGAACCCGGGAGATCTTCGCCGCCTTGGGCAACCGGTGGTGCTGCAACTGCCGCTGCCATCGTCTTCTTGTTGTACGAGCAGTTGCCGGTGTTGCGTGGATTTGGGGGAGGGAAGTGCAACAATCTACAAGGAGAACGTGGACAATCAAAAACCCTAGAGAAGAGAGTGAGGGTGGCACGAGCGAGTGGTAATAACCCTATAACAAAAATATGGGCTTTGTGCTCGCAGGGTAAGTAGCAGTTGTTCAGATCCATTAGTTCATGTGGACCAGATTTTCCTAGGCCCAGTACTAACTTTCTTTTCTTTGAAGAAAAAAAAAAATTATTAAAAAAGGAAATGTAAGAGAATGATTAAGGTTATAGGTAGGGTCCCGCCTAATGCAGCTGGTTGTAAATCACAACTATTTGCATGATACTTCACATACTATCTACCATGCATACACGGCTGTTATATATATTATAAAAAATTAATTATTTAATTAGATAGTTTACTTGATATAATAAATAAGTCTACAAAGTTAGTATCATTTTAGTTAGTTTAATAACATATTCATAATTTTTATAAGCTTTAGTTAATTCATTTTCAAGTCACACAACTTGTGCCTTGCTACACTCAAGAATATGTCAAGTTTGAATAAGAAAAAAAAAAGAACAACTTGTTTCTCAAGTTCGTTTCCTCAGTTTATTGATTGCAAATTTGCAATAAGAACAACCAAGAAAAGGGGTTAGAGATATAAGAGAGTTGTGAGCCATTATGGTTTTAAGGTTTGAAAATGATTCATGAAGATAGATTTTGATGTTTTAGCTACTGGGGTTTCACTTTCGTGGCAAATGATAATTGTGTCTGGGGTCATCAAGGTGGTTATGCATGCCAGTTTGTAGGTGCTAAGTACGACATTGGTTGCGGAGAGGACTTTAAAGGCAAATTGTTATCGAGCTAGAGGGAGATAATGTGACGGGCCCATGTTCGACTGAAGGCAGAGGTCATCTTTCCATTCCAGGAAGTTCTTGCTCTCCTGAAGCTTATGTTAGATCTCAATAGCGTGAGAAAATAGAATTTCATTCATAATCCCCGCTGTCTTTCTGGAAGAATGACATCATTATACACTTCTTTAGTTTATTAGCTTTTCATACCTAGGACTAGTAACCTAGGAGCCCTTGCCTTGCTAAAACTAGGTAAGGGAAGTTGGGATGAAATGATTTCGTATCATGGTCTCCTTCGGTATATGGTCAGTTTATGTCCCATTCTGGGGCATGTATGCACGTTAGTTCTAGGACGGAATGGTAGCTTTTATAGTATGGATAGAGTTTTACCGGGTTCAGCGTTTGTTAGCTTAGAGTATGTTAGTCTAGTAATATGTTTATGGGCGTCTAAGGTCTTAACAACACTTATGTCTAATCTAATTAATACAAGTGGTTGTTGCTTTAAAAAAAGAATAACCTGTTTTTTCAATCTCTTTATTTAAAGCTCTCAGTTCGTTTTGACAGTTCACTAACTGCAACAAGAAGACCACTAAGAAAGGTGGTCACAGATAAAAGAGAGTTGTAAGCAATTATGGTTTTAATGTTTGTATCAAAAAACTCGAATGTAAGGCGAAAACCACTTATTATTCTCATTTATTGTTCACCGGAACATTGAGAACGATTAATGAAAAAAAACTCGAATGGAGTAGATATTTGGAAGATATGAAGATTTACTTGGTTTCGTCCAAAATGATTTATACTCATGGCATGAAAAGTTAAAGCTTTACTTTTAAAAAAGACAACTTTACCTAAAACTTAATAGATTCTAAAGAACTTTTAATGTTTTTCGTGTTTGTAGACTCTTAGAAAAGGTAATCACAAGGATAATCTACTAAGGCCAACAGAAAAAGGATTCCATAAGTGCTTTATAAGTATATTATGACAAACATATCATTGGTTTATCATTTGTTAACATCAATGTATGGTCAAAGCCACTTATTATTCTCATTTATTAAAGAGTGAGCTTTAATGGTTTAAAATGGACAGGAGCAAGACTAGATAACTATAACACCCCAGATTTTACCACAATGTATAGAACAAAGATTTAGAAAGGTAACACCGCAAACGGATCAAAAAATGAATGTCAAACGAGTCTTAAAACCGTGATTTAAGATGTGTCCAACCTTATGTCCGAACTTAAGACTCGTTTGACATCCATTTTTTGATCTGTTTGGTTACCTTTCTAAATCTTTGTACTATATATTGTGGTAAAATTCGGAGTGTTACAAAGTGGTATCAGAGCTAATTAACTCGAATGAGTTGAAAGTAAGTAAGAATTGAATGGAATGGGTATAAAATTGGAATAAGCCGTCTATGGGGGAACATGTGTATTGTGATTGATCATTTTGCATCTGTTGAACCTCAAGTTAGGTATTGGTATACATTGGTGGAGTGTGATTATGTGTGAATTTGGTACTGTTGTTGTGAATGAGGAAATAGAATTAACTATTGGTAGTATAAGGATTCACGCTCTATCATGTTGTAAGTGTGTTAAAGCTAACAACGGTCAAGGGGTTTATGGTCAGGAGTTTAGTTTCGAATCCTAGGGGTACAAGGTAGACACACAGAACCACCTTCACCTAATGTACCGAAAGCCGAGCTAGACAGACAGATATGGCAGGGAACGACAGTTGAGACAGGTGCAAGATTTGACACTGAGTATGGGGCAGATCATCCAAAGGCAAACGCAGCGCGATAATGCTCCTGAGGACTTCGCCAAACGCATTGCGCATATGAAGCCTACTACCTATGCTGGGGAGGAGGATCCGGTATTGCTGGAGGACTGGATTCGGGAGTTTGACAAGATATTTGATGTTGTTAACTGCCATGCGGACAGAAGGGTAAATGGAGATGTTTACTATTTTAAGGGAGAGACAGACATCTGGTGAACTGCCAATCGTAATGTGCTATAAGTTGAGCCAGATTTCGGGTGGGACGCCCCGAAGGAGGCCATGAGAAGGAGGTTCTATCCTAAGCACGTGAGGAATGGATTTATCAAAGCTGAAGCAATTGTCTCTAAGTGTGAAGGAGTATCACACCAAGTTCATGAAGCTTGCTAGGTTCGCACGTAGTATGGTTCCAGATGAAGCCTCGAAGGTGTAGAGGTTTGTGGGTGGCCTCAATTGGAGCCTACAAGAGGCATTGAGTGTTTTGATGATCTTAACACTCTATGAGGCTTATGGGAAGGCGGCCAATCTCTATAGGGTCCAACATAAAAGGAAGGGAGTTCAAGCTGGGAGTAAGAGGAAGTATGAGGCTAAGGAGGAGACTCGTGGTCGTGAGGACCAATCTTAGATATAGGGCCATGATAAGAGGTGGAGGCCCTATAATTATGGGAGACAGAGGTTTGGAGGGAACCAACGAAGTGAGCAAAGATTGGGCAGTTCGAGTCATAATCAATTTAAGAGGGGTTCAAGGAACCAAGAGAGACACTTCTACTGTAAGAAGTGTAACCGTGATCACCCGGCTAAGGATTGTGATGGGAACCTAGTTACCTGCTTTATTTGTGGGAAGCTAGGTCATCGGTCCTTTGAGTGCTACAAGCATAATTGGGGGAATGCCCCGCAGAAAGGGAATGATGGAAGTTGTTCCTACAATCAGCAGGGGAACCAAAGTAGAGACCAGGTTCAGCAATCTCGTGTAGATTCCAACCAGCGTGATGTTGAGAATCGACCAGCCTAAGGGAATGGGAACTAGAGGGAGAGCGGCAACAACAACAACTACCGCACCCTACGGAGAATCAATGTGATCAGCCAATCCGAGGCTGAAGTTGAGCACAATGTCATAGCAGGTACATTTCTTGTCCATGGTACTTCTACTAAGGTGTTATTTGATACTCGAGCCTCGTATTCATTTATAGCATCTGGGTTTATGAAGAAAGTGGGTTTGGTGGTTAGCAGTCCTATCTCTGTGTCTGTGTCTATTCCATCTGGGGAAGTGTTCCATTGCTGCAACTTAGTTAAGGATGTGGATATAATGATTAAGGAGGTGAATTTGTCTGCCGATCTCATCTAGGTCAACCTGTCTGATTTTAATGTGATACTTGAGATGGATTGGTTGAGTAAGTACAATGAACGAATAGACTGTCATGAGCAAAATATCATTCTCAGGGGGCCTTTGGGGTAGAGGATCTCTTATAGAGGGAGGGAGAGTGAGCCAGGTGTTAAAATTGTTTCTGCTACGAAAATGACCAAGGTGAGGAAGGGGCATTCAGCCTACCTCGGCTATGTTTAGGATTTGAGAGGAGAAGGGGAGAAGGTGGGTGATATCCGAGTGGTAAATGAATTTCCGGATGTATTTCCTAAGGAGATTCCTGGTATGCCACCTGCGGGGGAGGTCGAGTTCAGTGTTGATCTTGTGCAAGGGACCACACCGATTTTTAAGGCTCCATATCAGATGGCGCCAGCCGAAATGAAGGAGTTGAAAGCTTAATCGGAAGAACTGTTGGATAAGGGGGACATTCGCCCAAGTGTTTCACCTTGGGGAGCCCCTATCCTATTCACTAAAAAGAAAGATAGAAGTTTGAGGCTATGTATTGACTAGAGGGAACTGAATCAGGTAACTGTTAAGAACCGGTATCCGTTACCGAGAATTGATGACCTTTTTTATCAACTGCAAGGGGCAGGAGTGTTTTCTAAGATTGATTTGCGATCTGGCTATCATCAGCTTTGGACTGCTGAGAAAGACATTTAGAAGACAGCTTTCAGGCCCAAATATGGTCATTATGAATTTATGGTGATGCCTTTTTGGTCTAAGCAATGCACCGGCAGTATTTTATGGAGCTAATGAATTGGATTTTCAGCCCTTATCTTGACAAGTTTGTGGTGGTATTTATTGACGATATCCTGGTATATTCTAAGGATGAGGAGGAGCATGAAAATCATCTGAGACTAGTGTTGCGGATTCTAAGGGAAACCAATTGTATGCCAAGCTATCCAAGTGTAAATTTTGGCTGGATAGAGTTGCTTTTTTGGGGTGTATCATTTCTAGCCAGGGGATTTATGTGGATTCGTCTAAGGTTCAGACAGTGAAGGATTGGCCTAGGCCAACCAACGTGACAAAGGTTCATAGTTTCTGGGTTTAGCATGATATTACAGAAGGTTTGTAAAAGACTTTTCTAAGATTGTGAAACCACTCATTAACCTTATGAAGAAGGTAGTGACATTTTAGCAGGGTGAGGATTGTGAGAAGGCCTTTGAAACTTTGAAGGAGAGGTTGACCACAGCTACAATTTTGACTTTACCTTCAGGAACAAAAGGGTTTGAGGTGTTTAGTGATGCTTCTAAGTATGAGTTGGGTTGTGTATTGATGCATAATGACAAAGTTATAGCTTACACCTTGAGACAGTTGAAGAAGTATGAGACTCCGTACCCCACTCATGATTTGGAGCTAGCTGCAGTTGTTTATGCACTCAAAATTTGACAGCATTACCTTTATGACACTTCGTGCAAAATCTTCACCGATCACAAAAGCCTGAAGTATATTTTCACGCAAAAAGAGCTGAATATGAGACAACGAAGGTGGCTTGATCTTATAAATAATTATGATCTGTAGATACTGCATCATGAGGGGAAGTCTAATTTAGTGGCTGACGCCTTAAGTAGGAAGAGGAGCCACTCTGTGAACTCGATGTGGGTAATCCCTAAGGAGTTGGTTAGGGACTTCAAAAGGTTGAGTTTAGAAGTAATGGAGTCAGAGAGAATTGACCGAGAGGTTATGTTGTTTAATATGACCGTCACTTCCGATATTTATGATGAGATCATCAAGGGACAACCTAGAGATGTTAAGCTGAAAAGAATCCGGGAGAAAGTAAAGGAAAGTAAAACAATAGATTTTGCTATTCATTGTGATGGGAGTCTCAGATTTAGGGGGAGATGGTGTGTGCCACAGAAGTGTGTGGAGGTGAAGGAAAAATTGATGCATGAGGCACATAATTCGCCTTATTTAGTTCCCCCAGGAGGTGACAAACTGTACAAAGATTTGAAGAAACAGTTATGGTGGCCTAAGATGAAGAGGGAAGTAGCAGAGTTTATTTCTAGATGCCTCACCTGTCAGAAGGTGAAGTTTGAGCACAAGAGAATGTGAGGATTACTGCAGCCTCTAGATGTACCCAAGTGGAAATGGGATTCTATAGCGATGGATTTCGTGAGTGGTTTACCCTTAGCCAAGGGTAGAGTAAATAAGATTTGGGTTATAGTTGATAGACTCACTAAAGCTATAGGTTTTATACCTATGAAGAGTACCTAGAAGATGAACCAGATGACAGATGCATATATGAAATATGTAGTGAGATACTATGGCGTGCAAAAGACTATCACTTATGATAGAGATTCAAGGTTCCTATCTTGATTTTGACAGCAGTTGCAGGAAGCTTTGGGTACCAAGCTTAGATTGAGCACCACTTTTCACCTGGCTACAGATGGACAGACTGAGAGAACAATTCAGACTTTGGAGGATATGCTCCGAGCCTGTGTGATGGACTTTCAGGGTTCATGGGCTGATAATCTACACTTGATTGAGTTCTCATACAATAATAGTTACCATTCCAGCATTAAGATGGCTCCATATGAAGCTCTTTATGGTAGGAAGTGCAGAACACCGTTATGTTGGAGTGATATCAGTGAGACCTTGGTTTTGGGGCCCTAGTTGATTGAGGAGAGTATGAGTCAAGTTCAACTGATTTGGAAGCAGATGAAGGCAACCCAAGACCGACATAAATCATATGCGGACTTAAAAGAGGAGGCTAGTAGAGTTTGAGGTGGGAGATAAAGTATTCTTAAAAGCCTCTCCTATGAAGGGTGTGACCAGATTTGGGAAGAATGAGAAACTGGGTCCAAAGTTCATTGGACCATATGAGGTCTTGGAAAAGATAGGGAGTGTGGCGTATAGACTTGCTTTGTCATTGGAACTTAAGAGGGAGCACAATGTCTTCCATGTGTCTCAGTTAAAGAGGTACATTTCTGACCCTTCTCATGTACTTTAGCCTGAGATACTGGAGTTGGAGCAGAATCTTGCATATGAGGAATACACTATCAAAGCTTTGGATATAAAGACAAGAGAAACTCCATCAAAGGCAACCCGTATGGTCAAAGTTTTATGGTCTAACCATGGTAGCGAGGAAGCTACTTGGGAGGTGGAGAAGGACATGAAAAGGAGGTATCCACATTTGTTTGAGCATGTAACAGTTTAAGTTTGTGACTACAATGTCTTTTACCAGAGTTTTGCAGCATGAGCACCCTAACAGTCAAGAATAGACACATTTCATTTACCCTTAAGTCTTGAGTGATCAAATGGGAGTTGCAGCTTCGGGGACAAAGCTTTCATTTGAGGAGGAGATACTGAAATACACACAAATTTTTGATTAAATTATGAGCATATATTATACATTTATATTGGATTAAATATGGTTATGATAATTAGTGGACATTGGGATGTTAATGATTAATTAATCTGGATGTGGGATTCCTTCTTTAAGTAAGGATAAAGAGGTGATTGGGAATAAATAAGATTCTATTTTATTTTCTTCCTTTTCCTTATTTCCTTTTCTTTTTATAGCTTTTCTTTTCTTATCTTATAACTTCTTTTCTTTTCTTTCTTTTCCTTTCCTGATCTTTCTCTTTCCTGGCAAAATCACGTTCCCACTCTCTCCCTCTCTGTGCCTCGCTTCGCTTCCTCTTCTTCCTCACGCTAAAAATTCCTCTTCTCTATTACTGGTTCAGACTAATTCGAAGGGTATGTCTGTCTATCAGAGTAAGAGTTCATGAAGTTATGAATCGGTTGTTTTGGTGGATGGTTGATTGTATGATTGTGTTGAACTCTAGAACTCGAGTTCATCGGTGGTGATTGATAACGTTCTCTGTGATTCCTGATTTATGGTGAGCGTGGATTCCAGTAAGCTACTGCTGTGACAGCCCAGCCTAATCAACCCACATGTGTGATATTGTCCGCTTTGGCACGCAGGCCGCATGGATTTGTTCCTGGGGTTTCCTAGCCCCAAAATGTGTCACACAAGGAAGAGGTATCCATGCACCTATAAGGCACACTTCGTTCTCCTCTCCAACCGATGTGGGAGGAACACCACGCCGGGTGTTACACTCTACCCCCTTAGGGATCCCAGTACCCTCACGGGCTCACTAGCACACCGACCTGGGTCTGGCTCTAATACCATCTGTGACAGCCCAGCCTAATCAGCCCACATGTGTGATATTGTCCGCTTTGGCATGCAGGCCGTACGGATTTGTTCCCCGGGTTTTCTAACCCCAAAACGCGTCACACAAGGAAGAGGTATTCATGCACCTATAAGGCACACTTCGTTCCCCTCTCCAACCGATGTGGGAGGAACACCACGCCGGGTGTTACACTCTACCCCCCTTAGGGAGCCCAGTTCTCTCACGGGCTCACTGACACACCGACCTGGGTCTGCCTCTGATACCATCTGTGACAGCCCAACCCAATCAACCCACATGTGTGATATTGTCCGCTTTGGCACGCAGGCCACACAGATTTATTCCTAGGGTTTCCTAGCCCCAAAACACGTCACACAAGGAAGAGGTATCCATGCACTTATAAGGCACACTTCGTTCTCCTCTCCAACCGATGTGGGAGGAACACCACGCCGGGTGTTACAACTGTGTTCGCTAAATTGTTCTGTGTGAACGTTCGTGGATTGTTGGATGATTTGATTCTGATTGGTGGATACCTTGTGAATGAATGTGGAAATTTGGTTTGATTATATTTGGGAATCTGGTGGTTATTTTATATGGATTTGGTGGTATTTGATTTGGGATACTTTCTCTGGGATTATTTGTACACATTGGTACATTGAATTAAATATATTGTGCTGCGACCACTATATCACAATTTAACCTCTATAGATCTACTTCTTTGTGGTCGAAAGTACCCTTAAAAGGGTGTGCACACTTAAAGACTTAGAGTGAGGTGGAATTGTACTTTGCGACCCCACTTGTTTGGGAGTTTGTTGGTGGATTTTTGGTTGCCGGTGAAAGGATCCATACTCTGGTTGTGTTATGATAATGGTTATGTTGTAATGTTGGATTTTGGTCGTGTTTAACTGTTGAGTGGATCTTAACTATGCTTTTCCAAATATAATGAATTTTACATTGTGAAGTAGTGGTATACTAAGTTTTATCTAATTTGCGTGATCCTTTCTCGATGTTGTTGTGTACTAAACTGATTGCAAGTATTGATGACTATGGCAGTGGAATGGGAAACGCGTAATTACTTAGAAATAGATATTAGGCTGGCTAATGATTGAACAATAATGTTAATTGAGGATTGAGATTAAACTACTATTGTTATTTGATTTGGAACTTGTCCTTTGAGTTGTTTTGGAGTGGTGGATAGCCTTAGCACATGGGTATGGGGGTGTGTGGTATCCCGGATTTATCCATTTCCGTTGATCTTTTGTGAACTGCTTTTGGCACCAAATTACTATGGGAAGCTTTCTTAATTGATTGCAATTGACATTATTGAACTAAAGTATGCTAATAAGGAAGTTTTGTGCTACCTGTCCGAATGTCTATCCGGACGTACAAGTTCGGACAGGTCCCGAGCTGAAATTGGATTTCTGAATCATGGGGTGTTCGAATATCTGCCCGAACTTACATGTTCGGATAGTAGACGGCAAGTCTGAGTGTAAGTCTTGGCATTGGTCTGAACTTACACGTTCGGACAAAGTTTCAGACACGCCTAGGGAAAAATTGTCAGGACTAGTGACCGAACTTCAATGTTCGGACCACGTAAGAAATTTATATTGGATCTGGTGTCTAAACTTCAACATTCAAACAAAGGTTCGAACGACACTGATTTTGGGTTTTGGCTTGTGTCCGAACTTCCAAGTCCGGACACAAGTGCGGACATGTGCATTTGAATCTCGGACCTTGTCCGAACTTCCACGTTTGGACATAAGGTGGACACATCTTAAATCACTGTTTTAAGACTCGTTTGACATCCGCTTTTCAATCAGTTTTTGGCGTTACCTTTCTAAGTGTTTATACTATATATTGTAGTAAAATATGGGGTGTTACACTAATATAGCTAAAATGGAGCAATACTAGCATATCTACATGTGTCTAAACATGCAAACAAATCCAGACCATCCATATTCAGATGTACCAAGCATTCCAACTCTTCGTTTGTGGTGTGGACAAACCATCCCTTCAGGTCTTGACCAATGGTGCTTGTTCACAGTTTTTTCAAAGTTGAATTTTCAACGCCACCAAAGGCATTGTTGTCTAGACCAATCTCAACATAGGGTGTATAACCCCCAACAGTTTCCTCTCTTTGTCTGTTAAAGGAATCAATATCTCATTCTTTCACATCCTAAACACATATGTTTCCACCAATCCTAAAGAGGTGTCACAGTTTCTTTCCATATATTCTTTAATATCCCATTTTGTAATTAGTGGATCTGGATTAAGGATTAAAAGGTTGAAGTCTTTAACCATTATAAGGATGGAATTCTTCTTTCTATTTCCTTTCACTTTTGTAAGTACAAATATTTTAGTTTGGACAAGGTCAAAACCGCTTTCTATGACTTTCCATCTATAGTTCTGTGATATTCTGCAAAGTTGGTGAAGGCTCATCTCTGTGTGCCTTGTGTTTTTTCTTTAGCACTTTATTTGGTTTCCCAATAGTCATCATCATTTATGTGGAATAATAACTTGTCAAACCTGAGTTATTAGATCAATACCGAGAGGATTGGAATGAATTAATCTTGAGACTTGCAAGTTATAGGTTCTTTTGGGACATGTTAGGGAATATGAACTTAATACTTTGTTAATTAACCTTTGAGCGAGACTTAGGTTTATTCTTAATTGGTTAGATATTAACATTTCTGAGAGTAACTTTGAGATAGTCTGAACTTCCATTGAAAGTGTGACTTACTTTTCATTATTATTTTATTTTTAGTGTATGGTATGTATTGATTTTAGTTCATTAGTATTATATGAACTTTATTACACTCCCTAAAACCCCTCATTTTCATGCGAAAAAAACCAAAAGATGCCTAGCCCTTAGGAAGCATCAGAATCAAACCAACCGTCATCAACAAGCAAGGATTAAGGTACCAAAATAGGTAACAATCACGACGAAAAAAGACATGCAAGATACCGATGACTCATAAAAGAACCTAGAGATCATAAACTTGAGCTGGAAGGAGCCTTTCTAAACGCTACATGTTCTCCTAGTGTAGTTAGACTTACACTTTTGTTTGTGCTGAAGCAACATAGACTTTAAAAGTTTGTAAAGTTCAACTCTCTCTTATTTTGAAAGTTTGAATGGGTTTGTTTGCAATTCGTTTTTGAAGTTGCAATTCAGTGGCAACTTGTTTTATAGTCATATATAGTGTGGTTGGTTACCAATGGGCAATACCAGTTGGATGCCCTGTACAGGTTGTATATGTGATTGTATATTGGGTTGTGTTTGAAAACACATGGTAGAAGCTAAAAAAACAAAAAAACACGGTTGATAATGCAAAGGACTAAAAATGTCATAGATGCGACCCAACATGGGGTCTAATTGAATTCTTGATTGGCGAGGGAGACACGAGCTCAATTCACAAATATAGATAATGCAAAGGACTAAAAATGTCCCATGATGGTTCTGGACATATTAACAGTCGCTGGATTAAAAAAAATAGAAATAGATGGTCCATATTTTGTTGCTATCATATTTTATAGGGTTTTAACTGAAGACATTTATTAAGTTGGTGTGAACAAAACACCAGCCCGCCACACTGAAACCACAAAAATATTCCTCTTTGGCGACACCCTCCTCAGCGGCAACCTTGACAAACAAGCTCTTCAATGGTGACCTCGAAAAAATAAGCTCTTCATCGGCGACCTCAATGAACCCTAACCGGCAAACGAGAAACATATAACTGAGGTGTCTCTGTTGATTTTTGATGGAAATACCTCCGTAAAAAGGGATTTCTTGCTCTGTTCGCTTCTTTTCACATTGTTGCAATATCTATTATGTTGAAACCCGTGACAGTGAGGAAGATCTGTTCGCTCCTTCTTCGCTCCCTCTGATGTATACTGGTTAAACCTTTGCATACCCCATAAACAGTTTTGGATGCGCAAGGTAGCAACACTCATGGCAACCACTGCTTTCATGATCTTCTTTCTTGCACCTGTCACCCTTGTCCAAAGTTTGGCTAATCTACCACAACTCCAAAGAATGATCTCTTTCTTGAGAAAACTTCCGGAGAAGTAAGACAAAATTTTCTCTTTATTAAAGCTTGGAACTTTATTGTCTGCAATCGGTTGTATCTTCTTAATGTAGTTTGTTTTGGATGCTTGTCTGGTTGCTTCTTGATTTGGTGTTCATCCAACCCTGATAGATTATGAACTGCATGCCAAGTTCGTGTTGTTAATCATAGTTCTTTTATTATTTTGCAGACAATTTTTAATCCAGGTCGTCACTGGTTACCTACCAAGTGTGATACTTCTACATGGTGCCACCTCTCATGATGCTCTTTTCAAATGTGGAGGGATCCATCTCTTATAGTGCACAAAAAAGATATAATTGCTTGAAAGTCTTATACGTCAATATATGGAACATGTTTTTTTGTTAATCTTGTTTCTGGGACTTTCATCAACAAATTGTCCATCGTGTCCAATCCGAAGGGCATACCAAAAGACTAGCAACAAGAGCAGTGAAACTCTTTTCCTGCTTGTCTTTTCTTTCATTCGAATCCATGTGAGTTATGGTAATCTTATTCGATTCCTCTTATACAATTCAATTTCTTACAAACAAATAAAGATGTCAATCTAAAATATTGAAACAAGTGATTCTTGGGTTCTGTGCACCTACCCGATCTGTATGAATTTGAATTTCAGTTGGAAAACATATCATCGCTTCCCTTTTGTTAATGTATGCGTCCAGTTTTATTATATTCTACTGCACAAGCAGCGTCTCAAGCTTCTTATATGTTCGATCCTCCTATTTTGCAGGTTAAATTATTCACAACTTATGTCATGACATCTGGTTGGACAAGTCTCGCATGTGAACTAGTTTAACTATACCCTCTTCTCTGCAACACTATCTGTAAATTCATCCTTCAAAAGAGGTGCCCTTTGATGAAGGATGGACTTTCCCTTTCCATACTCAAGTTTTTATTTGTACTATTTAGTGCCAAGGAATGGTACTCCTATATGCGTGTGGCTGGTACTCAGTTATGTTTGTGGCTGGTACTTCTTGCTATGTGTTGCTGGTGTTCTAGCTTAGTTGAACAGTTTGTTTATAACATGCAAATGGTGAATAAGTACTAGGTGTTTTGTTACACTCGTTATGGTGTTATTTATACAAATGTTTAGGCTTTTTGTAATTCATTTAAAAACCATGTGTGCTGACACCGATAACGAGTGAAGTTAAGCATACAGATGGTTTCATGTAATGTACTCTTTCATTCATGTGCTTCATTCCTATATGTATGGTATTAGTTAGCGTATAGGTCCGTATTCAGTGTACCGGTAATTGTTGTTAATTTAAGTGGTGCTTTTTTTCAATTAAATAGTGGCCATCATGTTTCTAAACTAAAAATTCATGAATTAAAAATTCAAACCACATTACAAAATACCTACAAACTGAACTTTAAATACCTTCACATATGTAAATAAAAACCACAATTAAAATATTTATAAGCGAAACAAGTTTATGATATACCAAAGTATATACGTACAAGTACCATGCTATTGTCAGCCTAATACCAAAATACATCTACAGTAATCATTCGTAACTGCGAGTTATTATATTCATGAATTAAAACTTCAAACAACATTACAAAATACCTACAAATTGAACTTTAAATACCTTCACATATGTAAATAAAAACCATAATTAAAATATGTATAAGCGAAACAAGTTTATGATATACCAAAGTATATATGTACAAGTACCATGCTATTGTCAGTCTAATACCAAAATACATCTACAGTAATCATTCGTAACCGTGAGTTATTATATTCATGAATTAAAACTTCAAACAACATTACAAAATACCTACAAATTGAACTTTAAATACCTTCACGAATGTAAATAAATACCATAATTAAAATATTTATAAGCGAAACAAGTTTATGATATACCAAAGTATATATGTACAAGTATCATGCTATTGTCAGTCTAATACCAAAATACATCTACAGTAATCATGTGAGTTATTATATTCATGAATTAAAACTTCAAACAACATTACAAAATACCTACAAATTGAACTTTAAATACCTTCACATATGTAAATAAAAACCATAATTAAAGTATGTACAAGCGAAACAAGTTTAAGATATACCAAAGAACAAATGTACAAGTACCATGCTATTGTCAGTCTAATACCAACAAAACATCTATAATGTACCATTTTTTATATCTTAAATTTACAAAATCATTCATAATTGTAAATGATTATATTCATGAATTTAAACCTCAAACCATATTACAAAATACCTACAAACTGAACTTTAAACACCATCACATATGTAAATAAAAACCATAATTAAAATATTTATAAGCGAAACAAGTTTATGTTGTACCAAAAAACATATGTACAAGTACTACACTATTTATAAGCGAAACACCTAGCACATGTTCAATAAATATCATTATACAAATACCACAATTTGGTTAAATTACGACCTTCCTATAGTGAAACAAGTACTTGTAAAATCAACACGAGTCTAATAATTAATATACATAAGTTGCATAAAGCATAGAAATTAGAAATATCATGTTTTCTTAATTTGAATAAGTAAATATTATTCAACAAAAATAATTAAAAATGATGATAAATTAAGAAAATGTAGAAAGTAAAGAAAAAAGAATATAATTTAATATTAAAAGTTATATTACTTGCATAATTGTAATAATTAATTGTTAGACAATGTACATGATTGTAAAACTGTCTCACAATATACCAAAGTATAGTTGTACATAGGGCCGGCTATTAGGGAGTGCAAGTGGGGCTTTTGCACAGGGCCTCCACTTATTTGGGCCCCATATTTAAGGGCTATGTTATTTTTTTAGCTAAAGTCAATCATTGAATAGTCTATATAACAAATTATAATTTATAAAGAAAAATATGATAATTAATTAATGAATTTTATTACTATATAGCATGTAAAACAATAAACTTATTAATAGTAAAAATATCTTTAAAATACTGTTTAACACAGTTTTTTTTAATTTGTATAAGAATGAATAAATAAATTTATTTTTTAAAGTTTATATCATTTAATTAAATATTTAATAATTTAGATAAAACAATTTAAAATTGTAGTATATTTTAAAAATATTTTTTAATGGACAATTGATAAATTGATAAGCACTTACATTGATATATAATAACTTTTATAATTTTGATAAAGACCGTTCGATAATAAAATAAATACATAATGCTATAAAATCAGGTCCGATGAAGAGAGAGCCACTGAGGAGCCGAGTGCGGACGACATGCATAGAGTGGATACTTTCAAATTAATGATAAAGCAAAGGGGGGCAACAACATAGAATAGGAAGTCTCCGAAGAGGTTCCACAAACTTGAAAGCACAAAGAGCACTCAGAGTTTATGGGCAAAACATTTACCCAAAAAGTAGTTTTAGAAAAAAAAACCTTTGGTTAAAAAAAAAGTACTACTTTTAACTCCTATAATTTCCACCCACGAGGATTAACAAACTTTTGTTATATATATTTATAGTGAATGTCCATATTACCCTTTTAGGTTATCCCCTTCCCTCTATAAATGGAGACCATTGTACTTAGTTGTGAAGTGAATGAAAACCCTGCCTCTTTTACTCCTTTCTCAATTCTCTCATTCACAACACGTTATCAGCACGCTCTAAATTTCTGAACTAACCCGATTTCGTTGGGTTCCAATCAAGAGATAAATCTGTCTCACTCTACTATTACTTTCTTCTCTCAGAAAATATCCTACATTACAAACATACTAGCAGCACTATGACAATCGCTCCCTTTCCTATCCATCTCCGATCATGGCAAATACAAAAAACTCACTCACGCTTCACATTTGCTGATTTCATTTATTGTCGTCATTTCATAATTTGCCGATTTCAATATTGTTGCCAATTTCATAATCTGTCTATTTCATTTCTTGTTGCCGCTTTCATAATCTGCCGCTTTCATACTGTTACCGATTTTTATAACATACCGATTATGTATTGTTGCCGATTTCAATCTGTAATACAAATTATCAATTTCTAAGTTTATTGATGCCGATTGTATTTCCTTATTTTATTTGATATTGATCTGACGCTATATGTTTATTGTTGCCGATTACACATGTCAATTCATATATATATATATATTATATAACTATTGAGGCATTGTGCCCGGAATTTTTATCACGCGAGACATTACGTCAGAACTTATTTATTATTTTATTTTATTATATTATATTTTTTGTTTAATTTATTATACTTCGCACTTATTTATTAATTTCACGTGAGACACCATGCCGGATATTAATTTCACGTGAGGCACCATGCCGGATATTAATTTCACGTGAGGTACCATGTCGGATATTAATTTCACGTGAGTCATTGTGCCAGATTCTGTTTATTATTAATTATTTCATTCATTTAATTTATTCATTTTTGTTTATTTTTAATTTGTTCATTAATTTATTTCTTTTGTAGTTTAATTATTACGTATCGTGTGAGGCATTGTGCCGTAAATAAATATCACACGAGGCATTGTGTTGATATATATATCACGTGAGGTATTGTGTCATATATATATATATATATCCCGTGAGGCATTGTGCCAGATATATATATATCACGTAAGTTAATGTGCCAGATATATATCGCGTGTGGCATTGTGCCAAATATATATATCACGTGAGGCATTGTGCCAGATATATATATCACGTGAGGCATTGTGCCAGATATATATAAATATATACGTGAGGCATCGTGCCAGGAATATTTATCGCGTGAGGCATCATACCAGATCTACTTATCACGTGAGGCATCGTGCCAGGAATATTTATCGCGTGAGGCATCATGCCAGATCTACTTATCACGTGAGGCATCGTGCCCGATTCTGTTGTTATTTAATATTCCATTTATTCTACATTATTTATTTATTTATTTTGATATATGGTTCAAATTTTATTTATTTATTATTGTTTATAATGCTTACTTCAGTACATACGTCATTGCGCCTGTTGAGTTTTAATTTGTAAATCACTAAGGCATTACGCCAGAAAGCTTTTGATGCTATATAAAAGCGATGTCCTGGAAATAAATACATGTATGATCATTTCTATGTCTGTTTATTTTATGACAAGAGTGTTTAAGAATGGTCAACATTGCCAAAATATAAAGGACTGTGCCTGCAACTTAACTTCTTATAGTAAATGGCATTGTGCCTGGAAGTTTAATTTTGATATGCTGTAAAAGGTATTGCACTTGAAAAGTTTGATTTTGCTATAATATGATATTGACATTGCGCTAGAAATTATTCTAATATATATATAATGAAATGATATTGAGTAGATCACTCATCGAAAAGATGATATAACACTTGGTTAATTCATATGCAGTCATATTATATATTTATTTTTACGAGATGAGCATTGTATTATGCTTTATGAAGAATCATGATGGTATAGCACCAGCAAAATTTATGATAGTAGCTCTTCAAAAAAAAAATCTAGTTAAGCGACATAGTATAATAATGTATGTTCATATGTCAAATTTTGACCTCTATGATGATTACATCGCTATATAGGGCATTGTGTCTGCTAAATTTAATTTTAGTATTATTCAAAGAAAGAAAGGCATCATGCCAGAAAGTCTTCAATTATGATATTAAAATGATGTCGCAAAAACGATACCTATAGGATCGTTCCTGATATATGTTTATTTTATTTTTGTGACAGACTCTAAGAATAATTATTATTGAATAAAGTCATTGATGGATGGTGAAGACATATGTCTTATTGACAGTGCTGCAACACACACGATTCTTAAGTATAAGAAATATTTTTCTTACTTGCGAAATTATGCTGCAAATGTTACTACCATATCAGGTAGTACGAGCATTGTTGAAGGGTCTGGAAAAGCAATTATTATACTACCTAAGGGAACAAAAATATGCATTGAAAATGCATTGTTTTCTAGCACGTCTCAAAGGAACATGTTGAGTTTCATTGATATACGCCGAAATGGGTATCACATTGAGACGGGGAATGATGGAAATGTTGAATATATTGGCATCACGAAAGTGATAGCTCGAAAGAGACAAATATTGGAAAATCTAGTTGTCATTTTCTCTAGGTCGTACCCTGCGTATATCAATACAACTGAAATACATGTTGTTGAAAATTGAAATATTTTGATGATTTCAAAACTTGGCATGACCGGTTAGGCCATCCCGGTTCAATCATGATGCGAAGAATTATGGAAAATTCATATGGTCATATGTTGAAAAACAAAAGGTTTCTTCAACTAAATAGTTTTCCGTGTGTTGCTTGTTCTCTAGGAAAACTAATTATGAGGCCATCACCAGTTAAACTCGAGACAAAGCCGATTGCTTTTCTCAGAAGGATTCAGGGTGATATATGTGGACCTATCCATCCACCATGTGGACCATTTATATATTTTCTGGTTTTGATAGATGCATCAACCAGATGGTCACATGTTAGCTTATTATCAACCCGCAATATGGCATTTGCAAGATTATTGGCTCAACTGATTCGATTGCGAGCCAATTTTCTGATAATCAAATCAAATCCATACGCATGGATAATGCTGGTGAACTTACCTCCAAGGCCTTCAATGACTATTGCATATCCATTGGAATAACCATTGAACATCCAGTAGCTCATGTGCATACCCAAAATGGTTTGGCAGAATCTTTAATCAAACGTCTGTAGTTAATTGCAAGACCGTTACTAATGAGATCAAAACTCCTAGTATCTGCTTGGGGACATGTTATATTACATGCCGCTACCTTGATTCGCATCAAGCCAACAAGCTATAATAAGTTGTCACCATTACAAATGGTTACGGGTCAAGAACCCAATATCTCTCATATGAGGATTTTCGGTTGTGCGGTATATGTTCCTATACCTCCACCGCAAAGAACCAAAATGAGGCCTCAAAGAAGAATGGGAATATATGTTGGGCTTGAATCTGCCTCAATTATTAGATATCTCGAGCCAACAACTGGGGACTTGTTTACAACTCGATTTGCTGACTATCATTTTGAAGAGTCACATTTCCCATCATTAGGGGGAGAAAATAAGGAATTGGTAAAGGAGATTACATGGAATGAACAATCATTACTACATTACGATCCTCGCACTAAGCAATGTGAACATGATGTTCAACATATTATTAATCTCCAAAAGCTGGCAAACCAATTGCCTGATGCATTTACCGACCTAAATCAGGTGACATAGTTGTATGTGCCAGCTAAAAATGCTCCCGCTAAAATTGATGTCCATGGAGGACAGGTTGTAAATGAGTCTAACACACGTATAAAGCGTGGTAGACCAGTCGATTCCAAAGATAAAGTCCCTCAAAAACAAAAGGGAGCATGCATTAAAGATGGCCCAAGTGAGAAGGGTGAGACTCTTGAAGAGTCTGTAGACATGACAGTTGTAGAAATGCAGAAAAATCAGGTACCTGAAATGAATATTGATAATGAAGAGATCTCGATCAACTATGTCATGACTAGAATTCGATGGAACCGACATGAAATTGACGTCGATGAAACTTTTGCATATAATGTAGCGCTACAAGTTATGAGTAATGAAGAGGATCATGAACCAAAGTCTGTTGAAGAATGCATACAAAGAAATGATTGGCCAAAATGGAAAGATGCTATTGAAGTAGAAATAAACTCACTTAAAAAATGTGAGGTTTTTGGACCAGTGGTCCATATACCCAGTAAGATAAAACCAGTTGGTTATAAATGGGTGTTTGTGAAAAAGAAACGAGCAAAATGAAATTGTAAGATACAAAGATCATCTAGTTGCACAAGGTTTTAGTCAAAGACCTGGTATTGACTATGAAGAAACTTATTCCCCAGTTATGGATGCCACAAGTTTTAGATACTTGATTAGTTTGGAAATCCAAGAAAATCTTGAGTTTCGTTTAATGGATGTAGTTACAGCCTATCTATATGGATCGATTGATAGCGACATTTATATGAGGCTACCAGAGGGATTTAAATTGCCCGAAGCATGTAAATCAAGCTCTATATAAAATTTCTATTAAATTGAATAAATCCCTCTATGGACTAAAGTAGTCGGGCCGTATGTGGTATAATCGCCTTAGCGAGGGAAAAGTGGATCTAGGATTGTCATAATTGTAGTCTATGTTGATGACCTCAACATAATTGGAACATCTGCAGAACTTCAACAAGCTGTTGAATGTTTAAAGTCGGAATTTGAAATGAAAGATCTTCGTAAGACAAACTTCTGCCTAGGACTGCAACTCGGGCATTCACCAAGAGGGGTATTCCTATACCAGACTCAATATATTACAAAGGTGTTGAAAAGATTTTATATGGATCATGCTCATCCGTTGAGCTCCCCAATGGTTGTTAGGTCCCTAGATGTAAACAAGGACCCATTTAGACCCTGTGAAAGTGACGAAGAGCTACTTGGTCCTGAAGTCCCATATCTAAGTGCTATTGGAGCATTGACGTACTTGGCGAGTTATACTCGACCTGATATAGCATTCTCTGTAAATCTATTAGCAAGATATAGCTCTGCTCCTACAAAAAGACATTGGAAGGGTGTTAAGCATGTACTCTGTTATCTTTGAGGTACAATGGATATGGGGTTGTTCTTTCCAAAGACACCTGAGTTTGGTCTAGTAGGTTATGCTGATGCTGGCTACCTATCCAATCCTCACAATGCAAGGTCACAAACAGGTTATGTATTTACTTATGAAGGTACGGCCACATCATGGAAGTCGATAAAGCAAATGAGTGTCGCCACCTCCTCTAATCATGCATAAATTCTAGCGATACACGAAGCCAGTCGAGAATGTGTTTGGTTGAGGTCCATGATCCAACATGTACAAGGGAAGTGTGGCCTATCTTTTGATTAGAAAATTCCCACGACATTATATGAAGACAATGCTGCCTGTATAGCCCAGATGAAAGACGGGTACATCAAAGGAGATAGAACGACACATATCTCCCAAGTTTTTCTACACCATGAGCTTCAGAAGAATAGAGAAATTGATATACAACAAATCCATTCAAGCGAGAATTTGGCAGATATATTCACCAAGTCACTTCCAACTTCAAATTTTGAAAAGTTAATCCGTAAGATTGGGCATGTAGATTCAGAGATTTGAAGTGACGTTGAGTGTAACACCCCTACCGTTAATACAATGCTTACCGTCCAATCTCCTTACACATCAGATACACGCAGCGGATACATACTTACATACAGTGGGTGATACAATGCCGTTAGTCACCCACGTGACTAACAAGGCTACTACTTCTACATACAACATTGGTCTGATGGACCGGAATCCCGAGTGTTACATATCTACCATACATACTCCGTATACCAATAAACGCTACAATCTTCCATTCGATACAATACTTCAAGTACAATACAATATAATCCACATACCGAGTTTACTAAGATCCTTATACAAGTATAATGCCTCTTCCAAGTTCATACGTACTCACTAAGAGACTACTTACTACCCGTTCCTCACAAACTACTTGCTCCTAAATACAAGGGGTGTGCCTCCGGTCTCTTACCTTGACCACATCCGCTTCGGTACCTGCACACTAAAAACGTTCCCCCGAAGGGGTCAGCTTTCGCCAAGCATGATAACCGCATACCCCGCGTACTAGTGAGGGTACGCCGACCACTTGGTCGAATACATGCGGTTGATTTCATTCAAACATACATGCATACATGCTCTTATACATAATATTACAATACATTATGCAAGACATACACACATACACACTTCATTACATACAAGAAGTACAACATAAACCATTCAATACATACTTACCTTTTTCCGAATTACACATACACATTACATACACAATATACAATTCTTGTTAGCTTCATTGGTCCACCCGGGTTAATCGGGTGGAGATTACTCTTTTACTCGTTACTTCATACATGCGCATACATACTCATACTCATACATACTTACGAGTCCATACTTACTTACTCTTACTCATGTTAAGTCGTCGGGACCTCCGGCCCTGGGGACTACTCCGTCCCACCTCCGGGATTTACTTGACTCACCAATCCGGGATGCTACCCATTTAAGGGATTTGGGCCGTGGACCAGTTTAAGAGTCAGGAATTGCAGCCAACCTCTTGTGACTCCGCATCCTCACGCGTGGCCGAAGCTATATCGGACTTCTACTCATTCCGGTTTACTCAGTTAAGTTAGGAGTTAGGTAGTTAGGAATTAGCAGAAGTCATTCATTCAAGCCACATACACAATTACTATGCTCAATACCCATTTATACAAAATACAACACAATACTTAAGTACAATACAAGATTCGAATACAAGTCATCATCATTCATACATTTCATGAATTATACAAACTAGTGCTCAAGACAATAAATATCAAGAACAACATAATTCAAGCACAGGTAAGTGCATTATAGTCTGATTCATGCATTTATCTTATTTAGGTGATCAAATAAGCACACAAATCGGGGTAACCAGATTAGGATACAGGGCATGAAGAAATCATACCTTTCACCCGTTGTACTTGTATCCCAACGTTCCTCCGATGTTCACAATTCAAATCCTATTACATACATACAGTTGAATGATTAACCTAACTATCATTAACTTAACCCGATTACTCTTACGTTTACTAATCCATACTTACTAAGTCTTGCATCCCAATACTTGTATTTTATTTACTTACTCCTAATTACTTAACAATGGTTTACTTACATATTTATGCACATATGTATAGGTGGTTATACCACAC